>BMAC01000021.1:2572607-2598700 GCA_014905375.1 Phtheirospermum japonicum | reverse complement strand
GATAAGGAAAAAAAATGTGACCGAAAAAAAATTTTCCGGGCGGCGGGTAACTTTATATTTGCTGGGCAAAAAAAAAAAAAAAAATCTCGCCGAAAAATTTTCCGGCGGCAGGTGGGCGGGGCAGCATGTGGCCCCATATTAGTTATTATTATTATTATTATTATTAGTTATTTTAATAGTAAGGGTATTGTGGTATATTCATATCACAATTTTGGACTATTTGGCAAAAAGTAGGTACTATTTGACTTAAAATTGGATGAAGGACTAATTGACAAATGGACCTTCACCTGGGGTACTATTTGACAATTCCCCTATAATATAAGATCTTACCATAAACCAAACAATAGTAAAACAACACGGTATTTCAATTGATTCCAATTTTTGGGTAAGTATATATATTTCAAGATATTTGCAGCAATGACTGATAAATTGCTTCTCCCTGCCTGTGTGTTTATTTTTTGTTATATTTCAAGATATTTGCAGCAATGATTGATAAATTGGGGGTAAATTATTTTTCTAGTTTTTTGAAGGACTTGTCCTCCCAGAAAATCGATTTTGTCGTGTACTAAGTAATTGTTTTTGGAAGGACTTGTCCTTCCAGAATCTTAGTTTTATCGTTCTAATAAGTTATCTGTTTTTGTGTTTGTTTTCAAAATAAAAAAAATAGAAATTTTCTATTGCACATCATACGCACACTTAAGTAGAAAGGAAATTTGTAATTTTATGTATTATAGTTTTCTAATATTTTTGGGTTGTTTTGTACTTTGTGCTTTTGTTTTTTTTAATCAAACCACAATTATATGTTAAATACTTGTAAAAAAAAGATAGTTTACGTAAATATGCATAAAATAAATGAGATAAAAAAAATTCAAAATAGAAAGATAATAATCAAAGAATCGAACCCACACCTTAGGGGTAGTGTTTGTTAATAAATGTAAAARAGATAAATTTTGTAAATAATTTATAATAGAGGAGCTGAGAATTTACCTAATTATTTTGGTCGTTTTTCTTTTTCCAACWTTCAAATATGGTGATGGATAAGAGATGGACGCGAATTACAAATAAAATATCACCAGAGTTTAGGCGTAGAGTGAGTGGATTTATTAACATGTGTGGTCCTCTTGTGAATAAGACAGTCTTGATTAAGTGCTCGTCAACAAGTGTTTAAATTTGGAGTCTCGAAAGTTGGAAGCTATTCGGATGCATATTCAGAGGTATGGGTTTGATGCATCATATGATATTTGGAATCACCACGGAGAGCATTTACTAGAACACGAACATGGTCCGTCAGCCGTTGACTTTGAAATGATGGATGAAATGAGATATATGATGGCAGACGTGGACCCAAATACTGAGTATGGGTTGGAGGGCCCTGACGAGCAGTATCATAAACTGTACGAGGCAATGGAGACTAAATTGTATGAAGGAATTTCATCATTCTGTTCATTAAATTTTCTTGTGAAGTTGATGAGTATCACGGCGAATGACAAGTGGACAAATAGATCATTTAATGAGTTGCTTAAGTTATTGAAATCGCATTCCCATTGATGAGACTTGTCAACTCACATTATGAGGCAAAGAAGTTGCTTGAAAGTCTGGGTATCGGCTATGAGAACATAGATGTATGTAAGTATGATTGTACACTTTTTTGGAAAGAGCATGCTGATAGAGAAACATGTCCAGTTTGTGGAGAGTCTCGTTGGCAAGAGAATAGTGGAAAAGGTTCTAAAAGCAAAATTCCACATAAGGTTATGCGATATTTCCCTATGATCCAAGATTGAAAAGGTTATTTACAATGAAAGAGGCCGCAAAACTTATGTGTTGGCATAGTACTAGGCATCATACAAGTGCAGATGTTATGACTCATCCGAAGGATGGCAAAGCATGGCGTGCATTTGACGCTAGACATCCAGATTTTTCTAGTGAGCGACGTAATGTTCGTCTTGGACTTGAAGCTGATGGCATCAACTCATTTTGAGATACGAGTCAGGTGTATAACATTAGGCCAGTAATATTGACAGATTATAATCTTCCACCATGGCTATGCATGAAACCGGAGTATTTGATTCTGACACTATTGATAACTGGACCTAAATCCCGGGGAAAAGATTTTTAACATTTTCCTATGACTTATTGCTGATGAATTGAAGATTCTTTGGTAAATCAGTGTGGACACACTTGACACTGGTAGTGTTTGTAAATCAACATAAAATATATGATTTAATTTTTGTTAGTAATTTATAAGAGATGAGCTAAGAATTTACCTAATTATTTTGGTCCTCCCGACATCCCCTTACATTTTTTTAAAATATACCGTCGTAGCACTATTTTAACATAGTTACACCTCAAGGTGTATATTATAATTTCCAAATATTTGTGATTTTTTATTTGTAATTAACCCACACCCATGGTTAGTGTTTGTATCTTATCAACACCACCAAAACAGATGTAATATTCTGTAACAATGCATCTTATTTTTCATTTTTACAATTTTCACTTTTTATTGATTTTGGAAATCTTGAGTCCGCTGAGCTATATCAAGATAACATGTCTCCTGACTATGTTGCCGAAACTTCTGGTTTTCGAGATTTTTACCAGAACGTCGGAGTCCTCCAGTTAAAAAAAAAAAATACAATGAAAGACATATTAATCCAACTAAATCAAGTCAGACCAAAAATACCTGGGAAACATAAGAGTCATGGTGGTGAAGGGACCCGTACAGATGAGTGAATTGAAAAAAAAAGTATTTTTTTGATGATTTTTCTGGTAAAATAGTAATTTAATACAATTTGTGTGTTTTGGGTAAATAATTGAATATAAAATTATTTGATATATATATTTTTTCAAATGGGTCTACTTATAATAGTGAGATGAAAAAAATATATTGGAGATAGTAATTAATTTTAAAATGAAAATATAACGAATAAAAAATATGTTTTTGATATTTTTAATTTCTTATTATTTACAAATTCAATATTTTTTTTGTTGTCTTATATACAATATCTTCTAATTCATTTTGTTATTATAATTAGAAATAAGTTATGTTAATAAAATATGTTTGTTTCACATTTTGTCAAAATAATGCCCATTCTTAATTATATATTCAACGTTTATTAATTCATTTTGTTAAAATAAACCCAACTCATCTTATTCATAACAATAATCGGCCAAAATTTCCCCCCATTTTTTTTCACCAGAAGCGCCAAATTTCCCTCTCTCTTTTTTTTTTCACGAAACGCGCTATACTTTTCCCTCTAACCTAGATTACCTCTGTGTCTCACAAACCACCACCGCTGTCACAAACCACCACCGCTATCACAAGCCACCACAGCCAAACCACCACAACGCGGCAACCCCATCACCATCACCGAGAACCCTAGCTCAATTCTTAAGTCCCGGTCACGCCACTTCCATTTTCCGTCCACACCATGCGCCACAACCGCATCTCGAAGTCGCCACTGACACCTCATCTCCACTCCGAGTCCGCCGCCGTCACCATTCCATTGCAGCAGCAGCCAACTCATACCCGCCCCTCAGGTACTGGTTCGAAAGAGCGTGGGTTCAATTGAATCGAGTTTTTAGGATTAATTATGATTATTACTTGGGTAATTAATTCATTAATAAGATCTTCCTTCTTTTCTGAACACAACCAATCTTTCTCTTTTCCAGCTAAGTTGCTTGTAACACATCATACATAGGTGTAACAGGTCTTATTTCCTCGAAAATTGTTGGGGCAAAGGATGATAATTTCTGAATTTGTGCTTATTAAACCATGAAGGCAATAAAAATCGAGCTTTTTGAAAAAAAAAAATCTTCCTACGTTTCTGTTTTCTGAATTAAGGAAAAAGACTGGAAATTTACCAGAAAAAGCACAAAAAAATCTGTCTGAATTCGAACGACGGCCCATTCTCGCCGGACCACCATGAAGTCCTTGGGTGAGGCTTTGGCCAAAGCAGCAACAGCAGCGGCCATTTCAGTGTCGTAAATGTAAGAAGAAGCCTCTGATCCCATCTTCGCCACATCGCCGCCACTTTTTCCGCCTTTCATGGTGGTTATCCCACACCAGAAAATCCAGGAAAAAAAGTGGTTTTTTTTTTTAATAACAAAATCCCACCTACCAAAACATTAGAATAATTGGTGGAAAAATAAAGAGAAATTAAAAAGGAAAAAAAAAGCATATAAAAATGCATTTGTTGGCTTAACAGCTTTCTCTTCTTTTTCATTTTCCCCCTCCCCCGATAAGAAATRCAATACATATAACTAATCCTACTAATTGACATATAAGATTAAATGGGTTTTCAGACATGTACACATTCATATAACTGCAATAAATGCAGAAAGACCAAAACTTAGCTGATAAAAAGGCTATTTATGGCTCTACGGCCTTTTTTTTTTGTTTTGTTTAGATCAATGGCGGTGGTGTCATTGTTTAGCTTTCTTTAGTGTCAGTTTTCTAGGCTATTATGCCTTGTATTCAAATAAATAAGCGCTTTCTATGAGCGTTGTTGTGAATTTAAAATTTTCCATACTAGAAAATACCGCAATAAAGAGCAGGAGGGATGAAAGTGAAACTTCATTCAATAACTATTCTTCAACCAAGTATAACCCGTGATTCGTGTTCATGAATAACTAATATATATTCTGATTGCGTTTAGAGTAAACATCCATGAACTGGATTATTAGAACAAACAATCAATTTTCAAAAACAAAAAAATAATTAAGATGAATTCACATACCTCTAACAGCAGCTCCAGGAATTCAGATGACCCGTCCTTAATCGCTAAAACCATAGGGGGAACAGATAGTGGAGAAAATGCATTTGGCTACAAAACAACCGTTTCAGTGAACCTTAATCGTTTTACTCCCAAACACACACACACACACACACACAATTTACACCTACACATTTGCTTACAATAGCACGACGGCATAACAGAAACCTGATAGACTCGATATTTCCAGTTCCACACGCCGTCGCACATTGCAGAGGGGTCCCGCTCACGGAGTGTGCCTCTATATCAGCGCCTTTCAACAACAACAATTGCATAATTTCTCCGTCTCCTACAAACAGAATCACCACTAATTGCATAATTCTAAAAATAAAAATAAAATTGAAAAAATAGCATAAGACGAACAACCTAAATTAGCGGCCATATGCAAGCAAGTACATCCATTAGAATAGCAGTAGTGCATCCCCTAAGCAGCAATTAAAAAAAAAAAGATAAAAACCAAAATTAATTAAAATTGACATTAAACGAAATAAATGAAGAAGAAGAAGAAATAAACACCCCTATGGCATTCGAAATCAACATCGAGCTTCACGTTCTCGATCAAAAACCTGCAAATCTGAATATTTCCCTTCATAGCCGCAAAGTGCAAACATGTTAACCCTTCGAGTGGTTCAGTAAACTCGCACAATCGACGAAAGTCCTCGCCATCATCAGCTTCACGTTCAGTAATTGTAGGTGTAAATTTAAGCTTCGATTTCAAAGGCCAAGTAAATTCGAGGGCCAATTAATTCAATGGATAAGTGAACGAATGTTTGGAAAATTTTCGAGAAGAAATTTCAAACTTTCCGGCAGATTTTTGAATGTCTAATTTGGGGCTGCGGGATTATGATATTTTTCGATTATAAGCGACGGTTGTGTCTGAAGCGCGTCTAATGTGCCATTATAAGCGACTGTTCTTCGTGGGAAGCGCGGCCAAAAGTGTCGGGATGTATTGGTGCCGGTTCTCCCACTAAGCGCAGCCCGATTATAGAATTTGATGCACTTTATAGGTGGCGGTTACTTTAAGAACCGCCGCCCGACTAGTTTTAAGTGACGCTTCCCCCTTGGACCGCTGCCCGATTTTTTTTAAGTGTCGGTTTCAAAGGAACCGCGGCTTTTAATGTTATTGGTGGCGGTTGAAATTCAATAACCGTCACCCGGACTCGATATTTTTTTATTTTTTTTTCATAAGCGACGGTTCTTGTCAAACAAGCGCTACCTTTGCACCTTTTGCAGCGGTTTCTCGTTGAACCGTCACTTATGCGCCGCCTCTAATCGACTTTTTTCCACTAGTGAAATATTTGTGTTAGGCCCGATTAACGGGTCATAACCCGTTAGGCTATCTGACCCAATATTATAATGTATTGGTTTTTGTACTCTAATATATTGATTTTTGTACTGTAAAGTATTAGTATTTCATAAATTTCTGCCCTGTGCTATAATGTATTGATTTTTGTACTATAATGTATTGGTTTTTTATTTTATATTGTATTGGTTTTTGCACTGTAATGTATTGATATAAAATTTTTGACTAACGGATGATCCGTTAGTTCGGCCTAACAAAATTGTTGTCCAACAATTTATATCCCCTTAAATTTGTTACTCAAATATAGGCATTATATTATTATATGGCTTCTCATAATCCAAACAACTTTAAGCAGGCTGTGCACACTAGATTTCGAACGCATTATTCATTTTATTGTCAAAATATCTAATAATAAATGTATTGTTCGATTTTGAAGCCCGTAATTAACCAAATTAGAGTTAGAACACATTGTATATATTAGAATAGAGTGCTCGACGTTTCAATTAGATTGGATTTTATTCTATCTTTAATGATTTTATTGGAAATTATATTAATAAAGACATTTTTCTTTATCTTATGTTTAAACTTTTATTGTAATTGCACGTATGATAAAGTCCCTACACCAATTTAGACTAGGGTGTTGGCAATATTATTTTCAACAATAATTTTCTTATTTGTAGTTTGCCTTTCTTAGGACGCAAAGTATTTTAGGACTCTAAATTTCTTTGTTAGTTGGAGTCTAGGAATTTATTTAGTTTTCTAAATACTTATTTAACTTGTTTAACAAGACTATGAGTCTTGTTTTAATTATAAAAGAAGCCCAAGACGCAAGTAGTGATATACGACGAAAAGGAATTCTGAAGCAGTACAAGGAACAAGCAACTCGGAGCTTTGCTGGAAAATTAGAAGGATCTCTACGTTGCGTAACCAACGGAGGAGTTCTACTAACGAAGAAGCGACGAGTATTTAGTGTATCAAGTGTTTGATACAATCTATTTTTCGTATATTACTTTTATATTTTGTAATTGGATTTGAACAATTGTAGTTTTTGGGTTTGTACACCCAAGTTCGTAAGTACGTTTACTTACGAACTAAAATTAATTTATTGTGTATTTTTGTTTCAGCTGCTATTTCTGAGATTCAATTGATGTTAGGTCTGGTGACATCAATCACGAAACATAACATCATTTCGTTAAGTTACATTTCTACAAAACAACAATTGGTATAAGAACAGGATACTTAACTCTAAGTATTTCGATCCTTGTTTTGTAGATTCGACATGATGGACGCTCAAGGTAATCCTCGACCTCCTATCCTCAACGGACAGAACTACTCACTCTGGAAGTAAAGGATGCGGTGGCATATCAAGAACATTGATGAACGAGCATGGAGAACCATCCTAGTTAGATGGGAGAAACCACGAGTTACTCATGCTGATGGAGAAACCTTTACCAAGAAAGAAGAAGACTGGACCGCTGCTGAAATTGCGGAGTCTAACTGGAACTCCAAGTGCATCAACACCCTTTATGGGTATGTTGACGCAAATTACTACAAGGTGGTCAGTAAGTGTGAGTCAGCAAAGGATGCTTGGGATGCTTTACGGATGGTGTGCGTAGGGTCTCACAGTGTGAAAAGATCAAGGCTGAGAATGCTAACTGCTACCTTCGAGGCAATAAGGATGGAGGAAAAAGATTCAATCATGGACTATGCCATGAGAATTTCGGAGATTGCAAATGAGTGTGGAGAACTTGGCGAGCCTGTATCAAATCCACGTCTGGTTGGAAAATTGCTTAGATATATTTCAAAGAAATTTATCTATAAAGTGGTTGCCATTGAAGAATCGAAAGACACTGATAAGTTAAACTTCGACGAACTGGTTGGGTCACTCAAAACGTACGAAATGGAACATCTTGGTTCCTTCTCAAAAGAGAAGAACGTGGCCCTTTACTACTGATGTCAACACGGATGATGACAGTGAAGCTGTTGATTGGCGAGATTTGCTGGACAAAATCGAGAATACTACTCTTGGAGACGAAGAGGTGTCTATGCTCACTCAAAAATTCAACAAACATCTGAGGAGAAGAAACAACATTGGAGGTACTTTTTCAAAATTCAAAACAGAAAACCCACCTCCAAAATCGACTGGAAGAAAACTCCCCAATTATCAGTCCTCATCATCTGAGCCCAGGACAACAAACACGCCTAAACCTCTTAGTGAAGTTCAATGCCACGAGTGCAAAGGATGGGGGACACTACAAGAATGAATGTGCCAACACATTGAGGAAAAAGAGTCTGATTTCAAAGGAATTTGATGAAGATTAAGATGACGCTGACTCACCTAAGTCAGTTCCGGCATTATTTGCTAATGTTGTCTGGGATGATGACATACGAGTTGGTAACACCGAACCCAACATCATGTGTTTAAATGTAGACGTCAAAGAAACAACTGACGAGTATAAGAGACTGTGCCGTGAGTATGACGATCTGTTTGAAAAATGGGGAAATCAGGTACTAAAGGTGAAAGCTCTCATGATCAAGGTTGATAAACTCGTCCATGAGAAGAACGATCAAGTGGAATTAATTACTCTCCTGGATTCAGTCATCACAAGGAGAGACTCGGGATTGGAACAAGTAAGGACCGATCTGAAGAAGGCTCAGAACACTCTTTCGAACCTCAATAAAGGAACAACAAAGCTCGATGAAATTCTAGGGTTTTCATTCCCTGAGTCCTCAAAACATGGGATTGGTTACAAACCAGAGCAACAATCGCATCAAGTCAGCCCCAACCAAGAGTTTTTCAAGCGCCATAATAAGAGAAGAAGGCAATATGTTTGCCATCACTGTGGTGATCATGGCCACATTCGCTCCTTTTGTTGGAAGAGAACTGGGAAGAAAAGTCCTTTTCAGAGGATTAATCCAGATGTTGGGACTCGTGATAAGACTCAAGGTGTCAACACCAAAGGCAACACCAAGTTCAAACGAGTCTGAGTAATAAAGGGGGAGGTCAAATGTAACATGATATACACTTCTCTAAAATCCCACATTCCGGGAGCATGGTATTTCGACAGTGGATGTTCCAAGCACATGACTGGTTCCGAAGACCTCATTTCAAACATTGTGGAATTCAAAGGTGGAAAAGTGAAATATGGGGGAGGTGCAAACGGTCAGATTATCGGACAAGGAACATTCCGTGTATCAGAATTGTGAAACTTGAAAACGTGTTATTAGTGGAAGGACTGACAGCCAACTTGATCAGCATCAGTCAACTGTGTGATGGAGGGTTCAGTGTCAAGTTCACACGGGAAAAGTGTGAAGTTTATGATGAAGTAAATTCGTGCATTCTCACTGGGCAAAGAACATCTGATAACTACTATCAAATAAATGGTGATGTTTTCTGCAAGTTATCACAATTAAACGATGCAGAGGTGTGGCATCAAAAAATTGGACATGTCAACTATAAGATGTTAGAAAGACTTGTGAAAAAAGAAGCTGTAAATGGTCTACCGAAGCTTAGCACAAAGATCATTCCAGTGTGTGAAGCATGCTAAAAGGTTTGGTGACATCAATCAAGAAACCTAACATCAGTTTGTTAAGTTACATTTCTACAAAACTACATAGGGGATATGATTGTGCACATGGTGATAGTCATGGAACATATCTCTAAGGTTTTGGTTTTAAACATGATCAATTCAATGTGTTTTTTGAGATAGGACATTGAATAGCCCGGTAAAACTTGCGCATATGATGCATGCTTGTAAGACAGGATGTTGCATTCCATTAACATCAGCGTTGTGACGCGAGTGCATATATGTGGGTGCTTGTTGGAGAACAAGTTCATTGAACATGACCCGATGGAAATTCTTAACTGGAAGATTTATCTGTCGAATAAGAATTCTAATATTGCAATAGTACATGATTAATTCTTTGACTTGAGGTACGATGGTAACCTTGTGCACATCATGCAATGCTTAGATTTATCTTTTGATTGCTTGACAATCATAAAAGGGTATTTTGGGTATTGTATCGATGTGCATGGAGGTTTGTCTATAACTAACATAGAATTCGACACTTGTTTACAGACAAGGGAGTATCCTGTGAATTGTCATAGTTTGTGATTCAAAGACCTTGGGTAGGGCACAATGAATATTGATTCATAAATGAATTACTTAAACTTGAAATGAAATCACAGTTATTAAATCAACTGGGTTTCGACTTATAAATCCATGCCCAAGATTTAATCGGGAAACTAGTTGTCGAATGGAGCGTACATGTATGGACTTGCAATTGAAATGGTTTGCTCGCTATTTCACCTAACACTGAGTAGTCATGCTTTTTTCTAGATGTTGCCATGATTTGTAGGTTTTTGAAATTAAAGAGTTAATAGCAAGAGAATTAATTAGTTAGATTAATTAATATAATAAAATTATTATTTATAAACTTACAAAAGTTGTAAGCCTACTGCTAGTGTTAGTTGTGAACCAAAAGGTCACACATTATTTTGGTTGTTGACATTTCAATATTGATAACTCCAATTGTTGGAATAATTAATTAATTTGGATTAATTAAATGATATTTTAATTTAATTCAATTATTGGGTTAAATATTTAATTATATAATTTTATTATGTAATTAAACTTAATATTATTAGAAATCTCATTTAAAGGAATATATTAAATTATTCAATTATATTAATTAATTTAAACTTATGGAATTAATTAATTAATTATATAGTTGGATTTTAATTCCAAGATCATGTGATTTTCTAATAGGTCCTAATTGTAAAAGTCCACTATAATAATTGAAGACTTTAAAGTAAAATTTATATATATATATATATATATATATATATATGCGTGTGTGTGTGTGTGTGTGTGTGTGTGTGTGTGTATAAGGTAATTGGGACCAACTCATACTCTTTGTTTTGAAAAGTCGGCTGACTTGTAGAAAAATTATTTTTCTAATTATGTGGTTAATTAATTAATTGAGATTAGATCTCATTCTTATAATTATGCATATATAATTCATATATACAAGTGTGAAAGCCCGCGAAAATCACGGACAAATATAAAAAATATAAAATAGATGAAATTTATCAAAAAAATAATTAATAATGTGAGTTATTATATTAAAAAGAAAAGAAATATTGTTCACTTTATATTTTGAAAATTATATTCTACATTGGTTGTTTTGTTTAAAATGATATCATTTTCGTCGCAACAAAGAATTTCCAACCCTTTATGCTCTTAACTATCAATATTGTGAAATAAAGATGACTTGTGCATTGTACGTGAGTTTTATAATGATAGTTTGAGAGATTTATGATGGATATAAGAATAAAATAAAAAATCTTAAAGTACGATTGTATTTTAAACTTATGTGGCGTCTCGTTCAAATATAAAAATCGTTCTAGTTCTGGTATATTTCTATTTATATTACATCATTTTTCATAATGAATAGTGTTCGAGTGCATTTATACATGCAATCCACGGGATTAGTTGTTAAATATAGTAAATTAGCCTTAATGTGACGTTCAAACCCGAAGATAAGGAATTTTATGTGGTGACAAGTTAACTTTGCGGTTTGTTAGTAATTGTTATGTTGATGATTGTAATTAATTTTCTTGTCCTATCTCATTTATTTCAACTTGTTAAGTTTGTAGGTAACTTTCTCAATTATTACCACCATGATTGTTCCACCCATTTTTGGCCGAGATAGTGCAATGAATCAATCAAACCCATGATTTACTTTCAATTAGCTTGCCTCTCACAACATCCCAAGCAAAATGCAAAGGGACCTCATCACCACTTCACTCCATTGTAATTAAATTTATAATCATCATCATCATCATCATCATCATAATAATAAATTAGGAGTTGTAACTTTTAATTCTCATCTTTCAAGACAGAGATATTAGGCAAAAACCATAATTAGTCAGAAAGAGAATTAGAACTTTGACAGAAAAGTATAGTAAGACGATAATTTTTCCAAAAAACTCATAAAAGTACTTAGAACTTTGACAAAAAAGTATAGTAAGACGATAATTTTTTCGAAAAACTCGTAAAAGTCCTACCGTGAGATGCTGAAAGAGGAATATGGTAATTCATCTTGTTCTAATAATTACAAAATATTTTTGAATATGCATCAATTAATTAAGAGTGTAGACAAAATAGATCAAAAGGATATGAACACATATCGGAGAGATAATCCTTTTGAACTGATTGTTCTCAGAAAATTCTACTTTATTGTTATTCCAATAATGTAGGCCTGCAAAATTTTATAAAAGATAAAAACTAAATAATTAGTGAATTGAAATCGACATGCAAAAGAAATTATGTATTTAATAATAAATAAATAAAAAGAGTGATTAAGAATGAAGCATAAATTCTATGGAAACAAATTGAAATTCTTTTGTGAATCGATCAAAACTTATGAAAACCTTGAAAACTGAAGCTATGTGGGTCTCTTTGATATGAATAAAATCTTCAGGGGTAATCAAATGAAATATTGGAAAATTTATAAATAGAAAGATAGTGGTCTGTTCGTGGGTTTCCATCAAATTTCCAATCCAAATATGTGAAAATAAAATTTGATACACCTTTCTTTTTTCCCATCGAAAGTAGAGACACCATCAAATCAATAGTTGCCCCTAAACCTCTCAAAACTAATAATGAACTCATGATTATTTTTTGTGAGTAAAATGCTTAAGAACAAACAAACACAGAAAAATTAAAAGGAAAAGTCCATAAAAATGTATACACTACATGCACATCATTTATATTTTCCTGACTCTCTTTATGCTTCCCTCAGTCCGACTTCTTTCTATGGGCACAGAAACAGAATTGATAAGTTCGAATTTCCTCAATTAGTTGATTAAAAAATGTGTAATACTTCAAAGTTTTATTTTTATATTTCACTATAACTATAAGATTAAAGAGCACTATAACTATAAGATTAAAGAGCAGAATGATGAAAATGTGAAAAAAAATAGAAAATAAGAAACAAAGGAACCCAAAAAAAATATATATATATTGAACCTTAGCAAATAAATTAACAACTCGTTAATGCTACAAAACATGTATGATTGATAGCTTACTACTACAGATCAGATTAGATCTTCTGCATTGACATTTCTTCAACCCTCTTTACTATATCCTAACCCCTCTAGTATTTTGCTGTAGCAGCTCTGAAATCCTAAATTGTAGATTGCATTTCTGCCATTAGAATAGTCCATTAAAGGGTCATTTAAGTCTAATGAATAGTTCACAAACACAAATCACACTAAATAGAGAGGTATGGTTTGATTATAAACCAACTTGCATACCAAACAAACAAAAAGAAGAAGAAAAATATAAAAAACCAATATAATGGTAGATCATGTAAAATATTTATTTATAATGGTAAAATAAATTGAAAATATAACTGAACCAATATACAGCAATTGGCATTACCAATCTCTCAATTAATTTAATAACATCCTATTCCTTCTCCCAAAAATAAAACTATGAAGATCTAGAACACTCAGTTCTAATAGTCAAATTACGAAGGAAGGAAATATAAAGACTTTAATAACATCCTATTCCTTCTTGCTAATAGTCAAGTCTCTTAATTACTATGAAGGAAATAGTCAAGTCTTTTAATTACGTTAAATCATGACATTAATTCCCAAAAATATAAAGACTCCTCCCATAAATCTTTTTCAAGGAAGAAAATCATGCAAAATATTTCTACATAAATGCATGCAAAAAATCAAACATACAAAATTTAAAAAGTCATATACAAAGTTACGAAGTTTATACAAGTCATCACTTAGTAAACCCATTGAAATTTTATTACTTCACCTAAAATCTCCTTTTAAGATTGTGGCATCGCGTGGTATGAGCTAGAATAAAAATACTTTTGCAACATCATATATATCCCAATATAATTTAAGTGTAGTCTCATGATTCGCTTAGAGATAACTAACATGTTGTCATCAAACATCTACCCCATGATGATTTTTCGTGAATTCATTCATCGCTTAGAGATAACCAACATATTTTCACCAGAAATCTACCCCACAATTATTTTTTTCATGGATTATCGTTTTAAAGAAGTGAGATATTTCTCGATGAGATTTCATATTTAAGCATGTTGCCTTTTGATAACATAATTATATTGGACCATCATTTTCTCCAGATGTAATAACACCTGCTACATTGATTTGTCTCTTGCTTGATGCCATGTTGGTAGCTACACCCTACATTTGGCTGTTCTACATGGAACTCTTTTCAAATTAGAAGCTACTCACTGTAGTTACTCATGCAGGCATCTCTTTCCGAACATTAGTGATGTGCCAAAATTTTTGGGAAAACTAAAGGTGCTTTTATATTCTAGTGGGTTGAGTTATGAAGACATGTATAACCAATCAAAGAAATGTATGTGGTGAATATGCAGAGTGGTTACATTATGCCTAATGAAAATTATAGCCTATATGGCATATATGATTAGTAACATAATTATTTAATATAATATATAGATGAAAACATTCTTGAAGTGGTCATACCTAGGGATTTCCTTAGAAAATTTAATCTTTGTGCATCCAGCGCTTTTGTGATAATGTCTGCAAGATAGTTAAGTGTAGGAACATGATCTAGAGTGATTATCTCATCTTCAACTAAGTTTCTAATAAAATGATGTCTAATGTCTATATACTTTATACGGGAATGTTGGACGGGATTACGAGATATGTTAATGGCACTGGTATTGTCACAAAAGAGTTGAACTGAATTTACCTCGACTCCATACTCTAGCATCATCTGATTATCCACACATGTTGTGAACAACAGCTTTCAGTAGCAATATACTCACCTTTGATAGTGGAAAGAGATACGCAGTTTTGTTTCTTACTGAACCAAGAGACTAAGTTGTTGCCGATGTAGAAACACCCTCTGGAGGTTCTTTTTCGATCATCGATGTTCTTAGCCTAATCTTCATGGCAAAAACCTGCAAGGCTAACACTTGTATTGTGCGAATAAGATAACCCAAAATTTGATGTCCCAATTGGATGTCCCACTAACATATCTAATTATGTTCTTCACAACTTTCAGATGAGATTCCTTAGGATCAGATTGGTATCTCGCACACAAACGTACACTAGCATAAGTCAGGCTTATTTACACTTAAACTCAATAGACTACCTATCATACTTCTATAGAGTCTCTGATCTACAGATGTTCCTACATCATCCCTGAAGAGTTTTTTATGAATTCCCATGGGAGAGTTAGGATGTTTGGCATTTTCTAGGCCAAATTTTCTCACTAAAGCCTTATCATACTTACTCGGATGTATGAAGATCCCATCTTTACTTTGCACAACCTGCAATTATAGGAAGTATGTAAAGTCACTTGAAATGCTCATCTCAATTTCCTTAGACATATTATGAATGAAATCGTTAACCAAGGCAGATATCTCCATGGACTTCATCGATAGCCTTCCAAAAGTCCAAGGCAAATCCGTTATCTTTGTTGTGGTTGACCGACTATCCATGTATGCTCACTTCATTCCTCTAGGTCACCCGTACACGGCAGCATCAGTAGCCATTGCGTTCTACTTTAACATTGTCAGACCTCATGGCATCCCAGAATCAATTGTTAGTGACTGAGATACCATCTTCACCAGCACATTCTGGACCGAGTTATTTAAGTTGTGTGGCTCAAAACTTTCCTGTACTACGGCATACCATCCATAATCTGACGAACAAACGAAGGTGGTGAATCATATAATACAAATGTACCTTCGCTGTTTAGTTGACGATCAGCCGCACCGCTGGATTAGTGGACTTCCATGGGCTGAATATGACTACAACACATCCTTCTATTCTTCTCTTCAAACCATGCCATTTAACTTGGTGTATGGCCGTGACCCTCCCCGTATCATCCTTTTGAGCCTGGACTTTCCAAGGTGGTAACTATGGATGAAATGCTTCAAATTCGGAATGAGATATTAAGAGATGCACGCCATAATCTCCAGCTCGCTCAATCTCATGTATGCACACAATATGACAAGCATCATAAATAATTTTTTTTTAGCCTGAACAGTGGGCGTGGGCTCATTTGTAATCATACCGTCATAAGTCTCTGGCATGGGCACAAGTCTAACAAGCTCTCACCCCGATGGTGTGGACCTTTTTGCATTTTACAGCGTGTCGGAATAGTAGCTTAAAAGATGGATTTACCTTCGGATTCTAAGGTGCATGATGCCTTACACTTTTCCAAGTTAAAAGAATTCAAGGGCATTAATCCGACCACCATACTAATCTTACTGTCGTTTGCCGAGGACTGATTTAGTCTCCAACCAGAGTCAATTCTTAAGGGTCATTTAAATAGGGGCACACATGAGCTTTTAGTCCATTGGAGAAGTTTGCCAGTTGAGGATGCAACATGAGAGCCTTTCAATGTGTTCAAAAGACAGTTCCCGAACTTTAAGCTTGAGGACAATCTTTATGTACTGGAGGGGAGTGATGATACGTTCATTGGCAAAGTGTATCAGCATAAAATCTAGAAAAAGACAGGCAGAAAATCATGGAGACCATTTGGACTAACTGATTTTATTTTCCTTTACCAGGCAACAAATAAGCAAATCATGGATATCATTTGCATGATTGATTTTATTTTCCTCTTTCTAGTTTATTTTATTACCAGATTTGATTTGGTGTTATTTTAGAATGATTTAGCAGTGATTTTATTCCTTTATTACGTGTAAACCTTTACTACAAAAGGGGATACACTGATTAATAAAAAGGCAAGCAAGTTTTGAGTACAAGTCAAGGAGTTTGAATTCTCCATAAAAAGTTCATAATTATCATATTTCAGTTTTTGTTTTCTTTTATTCTACATTTACACCACTTCAAAGCATAGGGAAGCCATCAGCACCCTCTTCCCTCCCTCCTAATCGTCCGTTGTTGTGCTCGATTACCCGGAATCATTACATATTTGCTCATCCTGATATTTCTGATTAATAAAAAGAGATACGATGAGGTAGCTCTACATGACTAAATGACCACAAAACTTGTATTTTTTAAAAGATTTCTGACGATTCTTTCTTACTATCAGGATAAGGCATGTTCTTCCGCTAGCATTCTACATATAAAAAACCTCAATAGGAGAGCTATAGATGTCATGGCATCCATTCTCTGCTTATACTACTCCCTAAGCAATGATCTTACTGGGGATCCTCTTGAGTAAGAGGGTATCCTATGCATCTGAACGGTACCAACATTTCCGAATCAACTTATATGTATGGAAGCAAAGTAGATAAAATCTTGTTTTTTCAGTTACAACTTTTGTTATGAAATAATGGTGTCATATCTGACTTAAACTATCATTTGTTAACAAAACTCTACTTGCTTTGCACCAGACGGCGAATTTGCGTCATGATGAGTTAGGGCAGGTATACTCGTGACTGGACCATCCATTACATTGTCGTCTTGGTATTATTTTCTCAAGATTTAGGGCATTAATTGTATGATGCAGGAAACTCTACTGAATC
Source organism: Phtheirospermum japonicum (assembly GCA_014905375.1). Taxonomy (NCBI): domain Eukaryota; kingdom Viridiplantae; phylum Streptophyta; class Magnoliopsida; order Lamiales; family Orobanchaceae; genus Phtheirospermum; species Phtheirospermum japonicum. The sequence goes on along the minus strand of BMAC01000021.1, from coordinate 2,581,099 downwards.
TGTTGATGAGGAATTACCTCCACTACAACTTATATGATCAAGCAGATAAACTGAGATCAAAGGCTCCTTGTTTTGAAGTTCACTCGAAGCAGCAGGCAAGTCACTGATCAAATAATTTAAGCCTATCAATGTTGGACTGGGGCATTACATGTTTACATGTTTGATTTGAGATTATTTAGTTGCTATAATCATTGGTTCAGCTAGAACACTAAATTAACTATGTATATTGATGCAAATGGGAGATTGGAGTAACATAAATTGAAGATACTATGTCTGTATTTGGAAGATGATGTTCAAATGAAAGTTTCAGGGTACATGTGAGCATTGTCTTAGAGCTGATATCATTTTTTTTAAGAAACTCAATTACATGCCAGGCATAATATATGTTATTATAGGCTATCCTATTCTAATGTCAACATGATCATATGATACAACAGGAGTTTGACATTTCTCTCTGATGTTGTTCTAATATCATTTCTCTCATTGACAATCTCAACCACTTTACTACTCTCATATTCTCTTTTCTTAACTTTCTTTTTCCTCCTAGCTTTTGCATGGTATTACTTTCACCTTTTGGGGGTGTTCTTCCAAGATCTGTTTATTCTGATTTCGTATGTGTACTCAGTAGTTTTGTCGGTATCTCTTTTACCTTCGCAAAATAGAACAATTCTGCTAGAGTACACTGATGCTAAAGAGTCCCTTCTTCAAGTTGTGATGAAAGCACCTGCTTCTGCTCCAGGTTTTCAAATTTAATGCAATAAGTGGGCCGTGGTTGTCCGCTTCTTGCTTGGAGAGATTACAGAAAGAACTTTTTTATGCAGAAAAGGATGGAAAAAGCTCTGAGGCCCTACCGAGATTACAAATGTGAGTCTGAATCTTTTAAACTTCGATTAAACATATTACAAATGCCTTACATGTTTTATGTTAATATGTGGCCTTTGTTGGAGAAAAAAAATGCAATATCCGATTTTACATTATTCTACTTTATTAAGAACCCTATGGAGTGTAAAATTATTGGATGAATGTGATGTGACCAAAAAGATTCGGTCACCAAGAATATGGGATACTAAGCTCAAATAAGAGATCAGCAACCTGAATAACTTCAAACTACGTCGCAGTGACCTGATTGATCTCTAAGAGCCTCCTGGCAACCTGATCGATCCTGCAAAACAACACCTCAGCCAAGGCGGTGGACGGACCCGACGAAGGTTCTCCGATGCTTAAGTTAGAGAGTGCGAGAGATATTTCGAGAGCCCAAATGTAATAATCAACTTAAAATAAAGGTGAGTCCTGAACCCCTTTATATAGACAAGAGAAGTATTCCCCAAGCTAGGGTTTCCTTCTTTCACTATAATTCCATAAATACCATAACTGACTTAGAATTATGATTTCTCTCGTATGCTAAGTTCCCATAAATAATAAATCACTCGCTAAAATTACCAGAATAGGCCTAGGTCTGTGATTCTTTAAATATAGTTTGCTGGGACCCCACAATACCATCAATATTAGCCCATTGGGGCCCAACAATCATAAAGCCCAGGACCCAGCGCCGAGCTACCACTCAACGCCGAGCTGGTAAAACCATAAGAGGTCTCTAACCTATATGAGATCTTGCCACTCCCATACTCTAGGTCGCTACTCTATAAAACAGCTCACCCATCTCTTAGAAAGAATGCTCCTTCCGAGAAATGAGGCTGCTTACCACAAATACCGGCATATAGCTTGCATGAATATTTAGTGTCGTATCAGCTAGTCCCCCATATTCTGGCTGATTGAAGCATGATAGAATATGTAAAAAGTAAAAGAATGCATCAACCACATACCTGAACCAGAAACTTAACCATAAAACTCCACTCAATCATTCCGTTAGCTGACCAAGACATTACACCATAACTTATAATAATCTAGCTCTCGATATCGAGCCATAACATATATTATCCAACGAGAGCTCGCTACATGAAAGTGCGACCTCCAAAAAATCAGCTCGGTCATCCCCCGGAAAGAATGCACCTTTCAGAAGAAAAGGTCGCTTATAAGTCCCCAATATATATGCCTATCGACCTAAAATATATGTCGACCTATAAAAACCATCCATTGCCGACCTAGAGTCTTACGCGTGCACAATAATAGCAAAATATAATCATAACCTTTTTTAAGAAGTCAAAACACGCCACTCCCGATTATCAAAACACACAACCTTCCCCTGACTCCGATTCTCTTGAAAACCCATTTATTTTTCAAAGAAGACGAAAAATCCCTCTTTCACCGCAGCCCGACCTTCTGATTCGAGCTTTTGTGTATGCCTACTTTATAAATAATTGTCAGAAATTTAATAGCTCGGCCGCAAGAGAACGGGATCGCGTGTAGGTTGGCAAGCTTAAATCGAGTCATCTCTCAAGGACTGACGTTCAGAATTTTTAATGTTTGTTTAATCAAAATGTTTAACACGAGAACTTGTATAAATTTGGATTTTGAAAATTATAACTACAAGATTAAAAAGCAATAACTAACTATCTTGAACTAATTAAATTAAACTAATTAACCAACTATAATTAACTAGCATGGATTGAACTACGATTACGACTATCAAGCATATGAATTCTCAAGAACAAAATTAATTCTAAAATACCTAAGCAATTGCATATGATAAACTAATTAACCAAGCATAAGCAATAAATGAACTAAGCATGAACAATCTCATCACCAAGCATGAACGAAGGTAAAACTCAGCAACTAATTAATTATTAAAAATAAAATCTAAGGTTCAAAGCTTCAGCGATTCAATGGTTCAAACGATTCTAATTATCAAACGGAAAGCAATAAATACTTAAAACATAAATTAACTAAAAATTAATCAAAAAGAAATAACTAAAGTTTAGAGAACTTATTAATGTCTAAAAAGTGCTGAACGCTTGCTGTAATTTCGGACTATGGATGGTTGATCTTGGTCGAGAAAATCGGAGCTTGAACCACCGTCTTCGTCTTGGTGCTTCGGATCTTGAATCTTCGACGTAGATCTTTAAATTATGTTGTAGGGTGTTGAAAATAGGTTTCTCAACCCTAGGTAAGTGTTTTTGGTCGTGGTTGTGTGTTTAATCCGAATTATGAAGGGTTTATATAGTTATTTCATGACTTGGCGCACAAGAAACCCTAAAATCCGAATTCTGGGCCGTCGTATCGACGGTGCGTCGACTGACGCGTGCTGGTGCTCGGCGTCGGTGCTGCCTTGGCGTGCGCATCGGCTGGGCGGGTGCGTCAACTGGGTGCGTCAACATCGACGCTTTAGCAAGTTGCGTCGACGTTGCGTCGACATCGACACTTCAGCAAGTTGCGTCGACAGTGCGTTGACGCTGCGTCGACTGAGCGGATCATGGCTCGCGTCGACGGTGCGTCGACGGTCGCGTCAGTCGACGCGACTGCGCGTCTGTCTCCAATTCTCGATCTTTTGCTACTCGTTTCACCGGAAAGCTTGTTCTTCACTTCTTGAACATCGAACCTCGTCTATTACGCGTTGAACTCTTCCGGTTACTTAGCTGTAAGGTGAAAAACAACGAAATATCACCTACTTGCATCAATTACGATCAAAATGCGGTAAAATAAGCTGGAATTATAAAAATACGAGATTAAGCTTAAATCGTCCAACTTATACCAAAAACAATAAGAAAAATAAACTAAAATACTAATAAAAACCAAGACAAATCCGTGCTAATCAACTACCCCACGCTTTATTGGTTTGTTCGTCCTCGAACAAACGATAGTTTCAAAGTATAACAAGAGTGAAAATCAGTTCAAGCAATGAGTCGTGCTATGCTACATACATAATTTTTGAAAATATAGATACAAGTAACGCAACGTCAAACACTCCACCCTTATTACATTGTCGCTCCAAAAACAAAATCATGCATCCTCTCAAAAGGGTAATATATAGGGGTGTTCGCTCAAAGCACTCAAGTATTTTCTTCATGGGATGTGTATACACTCAAATCATACAAATACAAGCACATAAAATAAGCACAGAAAATCAATCTCTTTTCAATCGCAAATTAAGTGTGCTGTCAAAACTAAGAATCGGAAAAGGTCTTCGCGGGTTGTAATGTAAGGCTCTTTGGACGGGTATGGGAATATATAAGTCGTGTGGCTAAATAACCCCCAAACTAATCTAATCACGAAGCAAGATGCTTCACCTCGTACAAAAGAAAAACCTCACTTAACACTCATATCGTAACCTTTAACATAGGCTATTCGTCAACTCGTAAACCGTAAAACCGACTTGAAGCTCAAAACCACTTATTACAACTCAACTCTTTTCCTTTTAAACATTAGGCTTCATAACAAAATAATAAAACATAAGCCTTTATAAGCGCGTAGGCAATGACTATCACAATTCACCATCCTTCTTGTTTTTTTTTTTCTCTTTTTTTTTTCTTTTAATCCCCTCTAATTCTATTTTATGGGGTCTTTCCTTTTTCCTTTTTATTGAAGGACGGTGATCCTTTATTACAAAAATTCATAAATCCCTTCTAAAAACTCCAAAACACTAATAACCAATAAAAATTACCAACTCCTACCCCACGCTTTTAATGGGTTGTAGGGGTCGACTCAATAAAATCACTCAAGGCTAAAGGCATGGATTATTTGGCTATGAGGGGCTCATTCGGAATTTATAGTGGCTAAAATATATGGATATGGCCGGAATAGGGTTGTATATGTGCCTTAACGTCATTTTCAAAGTCAACTACATACAGCGATTTCAAAGAGATCTCAAATCAAAACTCATTAAAGCACATGCAATGATGATAATCACTCAGGCTACTTACAGGCTTTTTGCATGAAAAAGTTTTGAATTGACGCTGCTTTTAAGGTTTCGCGAAATCAATTGCGACCAAGTACCATTTTACAAATATATAATAATAAATTTGAAAATTTGTATGCACTTATGCACGCTCAAAAGACAAAAACCTCAAATCATACTTAGCTAACTTTGACAGGCAAGCCATACAAACACAATACAGCGCAGAAATAGTGATCAATTAAATTTGCACAAACTTCAACTATAATTCACACTCAACCATCCCCCCCTTTAAAAATGTGGCAAACTCCTGATTGCCATAAATATAAAGGAAATAAAAGCAAGGGAGATAAGAAAACATCCCTGAAAAATCGATAGTTGAGTTCCTCCAAAACGTGCTTGTGCAATAATCTCTCGTCTTAAATTGCGTGATTGGAATTGTCTTGAATTAAAATGATTGTAGTCAATTGTGTTGCGCGCAAGTGCCCAGTGGCACATCGTTTGAAATTAAATCGGCCGGACTGCGGCTCATCAAAAGGTAGCCGGACTGCGGCTAAATCGGGTCGGATTGCGACCTTGATCGACGGAGATGAAATCGTAAAATCGGATTTTCTGCACATTAACACACACATAAACGCACCACGACAATTGACACAATAAAAACATAAATGAACTAAAGAAAATAGAAATAAAAATTAAAGAAAAACTAACGCTTGGGTTGCCTCCCAAGAAGCGCAACATTTTACGTCGCATGCTCGACGCGTTTCAACGATCAATACTCGACTTGCGGTGGATCACCTAACTCCACCATGTCATTCGCTTGAAACTCCTTCTCAAATGTTTTGTTGGGGTCCATAATCGCAAGGTCCGCTCCAATGTCACGAAAATCAATACCAAATAGCTCGGCTACCTCCTCCCTGCTAAGAAAATCATTGTCATCCTCGACGTTTATCTCGTCCAAAACCATTATGCTCTTAAGCTCTCGGACGCATGCTCATCCTCCCTTTGTTCACATCAATCACCACATGGGAGGTAGACAAAAATGGACGGCCTAAAAGAATAGTATGCCCCTTGTCCTCACTCGACATCTCTCCAACATCTAAAACTACAAAATCAACTGGTATTATTAATTCACCGACTTTCACCAAAACTTCTTCTACAATTCCCAATGGTTGGCGAATTGAACGATCCGCTAATTGGAGACGCATCCTTGTCGGCTTCAATGGTCCTAAATCAAATTGCTAATAAAGGGAATGCGGCATTAAGTTAATTCCCGTGCCAAGATCAAGCATTCCGCGCGCTTGTTGCCCAATCTCCAATGTAATATTGACACAAAAGCTTCCAGGGTCCTTCTCCTTCGCAGGCAGTGGTTGCTTGCATAACGCACTCACCTCCTTCGTTAGAGGAATGTACTGATTTGCTTACGAATGCCTATGTCTTGTAGCAAGCTCCTTGAAGAACTTCACATATGCCGGCATCGTTTTGATAACATCCAAAAGAGGAAGGTTGATGTTGACGTTCTTCAGCAAGTTGTAAAGACCCATGAACTTCTTATTTTCTTTTGTTGGTCGAAGACGGCTTAGAAACAGAACTTTTTCGACTATCGGCGAAGTGAGAGTCTTGTTTGTGAGCTTCCCCTTCAAAGATCCCGGAATGTAAGGGCTTGGTGTCTTATGCAATTGTTCTATCGGCTTGGATTCATCTACCTTTGGTGATGCCTGTGTTGGACTCTCCGTCATCTCTTCATCCCCTCCGTCATTTAACTCGACTCTATTATCGATCAGTTTTCCACTGCGTAGGACTTTAATCGCTGAGGCCTGCTCCGTTTGACTCGGAAACTTGTCCTTTTCCTTGTTTGATCTCGCAATGTCAGTCGCCATTTGTCCTATCGTCCTATCAATCTTCTCCACACTCTTAGGAAGATCATGCACTATCGTGGAGAGACTGTCAATACTATTCATTCTTTTTGAGAGGTCGTCTATGTTTGCATTCACTTTTACAAGTCCCTCTCTATTAATGAGCATCTCAGTCACTTGATTTTGTTGCCAAACCAACAATTGATCATTTGGTTTAACCTGATTTGACGTTTTCCCATTCGTAGGCGGTGGTGGTGAAGGAAGGTACCGTGGGTCGGTCTGTGGCTTCATCGGCGCATAATGTGGGTTCTCAGGACCCCACTTGAAAAAAGGAGAATCACGCTGTGCCTGAAATTGGTTTGTGGGTTTCTGCCCAGAATTGTTGTGTTGAAAATTTTGCACGGCGTTGACCTCTATGTTCGATTCATCGTCAAAAGTCACCGAACACGCATTCGCTCCATGTCCAAATGCTCCACAAATTCCACATGTCTCTTGTGTAGGTTGCGATTGTTGCTTCATCATCATGTTCGTCAACAACTCCACTGGCTTTGTAAGTTTATCGATGTTGTCATCTTCCGCAACTGAAATCTCATTCACTCTAAGTTTTCGAGGCCTTGAACTTGTTTGCCTCGACTTGTCACTTATTAATTCAAAAAGATCTCGTGCTTCCTCCGCAGTTAAGCCCCCGAAATCTCCTGCTCGTGTTTCCACTTGTTGCTTGAAATTCGGAAATAATCCTTCATAAAAGTAATTATTGACCATTTCGTCATTGTTACCATGGTGTGGACATGCATTTAGGAGCTCCTTAAAATGATCCCATGCCTCTTGAAATAATTCGCCATCCAATTGCTCGAAGTTTGAAATTTCCCTCCTTAATTTTTTCGTCGTTTGGGCTGAGTAAAATCTTCCCACAAATTTCTTGTAAACCATCCCCCAATTTGTTAGGGAATTAGGTTGCAATTGATTAAACCATCATTTCGCTTTATCTTTCAGGGTACTAGGGAAGTATCTCATTCTAAGCTGTCCTTCAGTGAGTCCTCGATCTTGAATCACAGATAGTGCTATGTATTATTCTCGAACGAACTCGAGTGGGTCTTCATTCGGCAAACCATAGAAAGAAGGTAGTCTATTCAAATCGTCGGTCCTCAAGTTGTATTTCTTAGCCGCTTGGCCTAAAACTATCGCTGAGCTATATAATGCAATGGTTGGACATGCGAGATCACCTTGTTTTCGTATGTTTTGATATCGAGGGACATGTCTTTCTCCAAAATTCGCACGTCTCCCTCAAAAATCATCCCTATCCTCATAGTAATTATCTTCGTTAAACTCGTTCTCATCCTCATATTCATCGTCTAGTGCATCATCGTCTTCACCATCATAGTACTGCCGTCCTCCTCGTCTATTTTGGAAACGGTTCGGTGCTCGCTCCTGATTTAAGTTCTCATTGTGTTGTTGGTTATTTTGGGGCTGGGGCCCGCCATTACCAACTTAGTTGCGTAAGAACTCCTCGTTTGCACGAGCGTTGTATGCTTGAGCTTCCGCTCGATTCCTAAAGTGCTGTGGACAGTAGACTTGATTTTCTTGAATCACTGCTTGACGATTATTTTGGAATTGGGGCTTCCCGTTGTTTGGATTATTGAGGAACTGGTTTCCTTCTTGATTCTCTTCGTTATTGATCCTTTGGTTGWTTRCGTCGTTATGCYCTTGATTAGGATCAAGAATCGGTGGATCTTCTTGACGATTGTCGTCTTGTGGGTCTCCAATGTTTAGATCATCGGTAGGTGGCATCCCATATGGTTGGTATCGTAGAGGGGTATTATTGTCATTTCCTTTCCCTCGGCCACCAT
>BMAC01000021.1:2524547-2572515 GCA_014905375.1 Phtheirospermum japonicum | reverse complement strand
TTTTAATTCTTAACCTTTAAGAATGAGGGATTTTTAATTTTATATCTCATCCGAAATTAAGTTATGATCAATTGTTGATTCTTTACAATTTAGGATCATCATCGAACTTAGTTTCATCCATTCATCATATGAACGATAAACTAAAACGATTCAGTTGGTGTTCTATTAATTTCAATTAATTTAACAATTTAAATTAATAAATTAATCCAGCACTTATTTATCGAATTCAAATTGATTTGAAAAAATCGATTATCTTATTGGGCTCTAGTTGATTTTAATTTCATTAAATTATGGATCAACTGATTTTTCTTATAGAGACTCGAGAATATTTAAGTTTTAGGATAAGACTGTCAAACAGTCTGACACGTAAGACTATCGGACACTCTGACACGTGATTTCCCGTGAAATTCTAAGGCTAACCAAATATTCAGCTATAAGAAATTCCCAACACAAGATAATATCGAAATCAACAACTCAAAAGATTCAACATGCTCTCGAAAGCAAAAACACATAAGCAATTAATTGATTTAAAAACCAGTAGCTCTGATACCACTGTTGGGAATCGGTGGTACCGTCGCGCAGCGGAAAACAAATTTTTTTTTAAATAAAAGTAATTTAAATCGTATTCAAATTGACGACGGTCCATTTTAAATTTTGTAATCAATTAATTCAAACAATTTTTAATTGCTTTTAATAAATAGAAACAATTTGATTTTCTCAAAATCGAATAAGCATGATCGGTTTCTATTTAATATATAAATAATATATATATAACAATTATATTATATACATKTTTCATAAACACATATATATATAATAATATACTCTGCATGCATTTACAAGCTTATATTTATATATTTATTAACATGCAATTAACACACATGTATATATATATCAAACATGCATATCACATACACATCATACACATGCAAAACCATACACAGCACACACATGTATATCAAACACATCACACACATACATATCATATATATATATATATTATACATAGCATACCATATACATATCATATATATATATATATAAGTGCAGCCGTCTTTTACCTCACAGCGAAGCGAGGCGGAGGAGCAGCGTGGCGGCCAATCCGGAGACGAGGCGATGAAGGCGCTGCGTTGAGCTCCGGCGATGGCACGGCAAAGCCACTGTTGGCGGCCTGTCTCTTTCGGCTGTCGGGCAGGTGGTCCTCGGCGGTTGGGGAGGCGGTCCTCGGCTTGACAGCAGGGTGGTGGATGCGTCGGCGCTGCTCACGGCAGAGGAGCAGCGGGCTGTCGGGAGCGCTGGCGGCTGTTCGGAACAGCGAGGCATCAAGCGGGTGAAGATGACAGGGACGTTACGGCAGCGGGGCTGTCGGGGAGGCCTTCGGAACGGCACAGCAGCAGGCTCGGCGTGGCGTTCGGAAGGACGTCATCGGCTACGGTGCTGCTCACAACAGCACTGCGTCCCCGACTGTTGGGTAGGCGATCCTTGCGAAACGGCGGCTGACGGGTGCGACGCGGCTCCGTCGAATTGGTGTCACACACTGAATTTCCCGATATACTCGCAACGAAGCACTAGTTTCGTTGTGAGATTGAGAACGACGGAGAATATACGAGCACCGAATGTTTCGGTGCGGCGGCGGCCGGCGGCAAGCGACGACGGCCGAATGCGGACGGCTGAAAAAAAAGGGTTCCTTGGTGGCTAGGGTTCTCTAACCTTTTTCGAAAAACTTTCGTGTGCTTTCTGTACCTCTCAACTAAAACCCGAGCCCCTCGTTTTTTTTAAACCTTTTTTTTTTATGTTATTATTTAAGCTTAAAGGGCTCAAGCCCAAGCCCAAAAACTTGTGGGCTGGCCCAAATTAAAATAAACATTTTAATTAATGTACAAGCCCAATTCTAAATGGGCTCAATTAAGGATGGCCCAATTAAAAATAAAAACCAAGTCCATTTGATTTAAAACAATACCGGCCCATTTACATTAAAGGATTATTGGGCCGACCCAATTTTAAATCAAAAAACCCATTGGAATTAAATCATTTCTCACAAACGATAACTCCGAAGAAAAAAATATAACAATTATATTTTCGCGTCCAGAATAACTTTCTCGTATTTTCCTCAATTCATAATCACAATTACGAACCTTAGATTCAATCATATTGATATCTAACTTTGCTAAAATTAACAATTAATTTCTAGCTATCGTTTTCAATAACCAGGAAACACGTGGTGTGACCCTCAATGGTTCAGGTGTAAGCTAGCCGTGGGTTCACAACACATTGTGATTCGAACAACACATTGTTCTTATATGAACTCGTCCCTTAGAGTCTCTGATTAAATAAAACTCATTTTACTTAATCACTGGTCAAACCAGAACCCAACGAATTATGAGAGGCGCCTAGCAACAACGCATCATAATTCCCTAGATACAAATGAAGTGCCTGCAAGAACCTTGTGATATAGCTTATATGTACAGTACGATCCCTTCGCGATCTATGTCCCGATTGAACAAGAGGTATTGGTTCATCAAGACCTCTTTCTAGTTCAATAACTGTGTGTACGTTCTTGGTTCAAGATAATCCGTTCGTGTGTGATTTAGAGAAACACATTTCTCCAAACACCCCACTATCAGCTCTGGCCAGAGACTCCGAAGATTTATCAACCATCAGAACACACAGGACATCCATGACTTATCATGAGTCCGAATCCCCTACTACCATGCACAGACTTCCCCACTAGATTCCCGACTATGCGAACGTTGCCCCTTTTGATCGGCCTCCAAAGAGACACAGAGACAGGTCACAACATAGCCTGTCCTCTAGTGAAGTCACGGTGAGGTCTGGGTCTTAAGGATTATTGTTGTACGCTATATCATAGAAATCATCTACTCGATGAGTGGGAACCACTTAGAGATTTCTAGGTGAGGGAGTTCAGTGAACTCATCTTATGAGCACCTACTTATGTATGTCGATGTCCAAACACCGTGACGGATGAGATGCGGTCCACATACACTAAGTACTAGTCTTTAATGGGAAAGGCCTGTATCCTCATTATGTCATAACCCTTTGACTAGGAACAAGTTCGACGAGTTACATTACGTGATGGATTATCTCACGGTTCTGCTAGACCAATCCACCGTAATAAAGTAACTTCATCAGGACCATACCTATGCAACTAGCATGGGATAAAAGATATGGAATGCCAATAAGTATAAAAGATATTATTACGATTAAAAACTGATTGTATTACAAGAGAAAGGTCAGACCACAGCCACAAGTTGGCTTGTTGGTCACCTTATTCTAACAGCCTGGACGTGCGTGTCGGCTGGGCGGGTGCGTCGACATCGACGCTTCAGCAAGTTACGTCGATGTTGCGTCGACATCGGTGCGTCGACATCGACTCTTCAGCAAGTTGCATCGACAGTGCGTCGACGGTCGTGTCAGTCGACGCGACAGAGCGTCTGTCTCCAATTCTCAATCTTTTGCTACTCGTTTCACCGGAAAGCTTGTTCTTCACTTCTTGAACATCGAACCTCGTCTATTACGCGTTGAACTCTTCCGGTTACTTAGCTGTAAGGTGAAAAACAAGGAAGTATCACCTACTTGCATCAATTACGATCAAAATTTGGTAAAATAAGCTGGAATTATATAATTACGAGATTAAGCTTAAATCGTCCAACTTATACCAAAAATAATAAGAAAAATAAACCAAAATACTAATAAAAACGAAGAAAAATTCGTGCTAATCACCTTCATGACGAACAAAAAGGTGACATCAGTTGGCTTGAGCTTGAGGCCCAGATTAGGGCTTACATTGAGGCCAGAGCCGTAAATGAAAACATACCCGAGGACCCCTCTCCAGCCCAACCTGAAATCAAAAACATTCCAGAGGGCATTCCTCCAATCGTACCCAATATGCCCTCTACATCTCAATCCAAACATTTCCTTGAGAATCCTATAATAGTAGCTCCTCCATCTGATGTTGCCGACCTGCTTCCCCACCCGAAGCCACTAGGGTAGTTAAAGATAACTACTGGCTGCTCCCAGATCGAGAAAAGTTTAAAGAGTTCAAGATAGCTCTCAATATCCCTGATACTGCTACAATAGTCAAGCCAAATATCTTACAGACTGACCCAAACCATCCTCCACCTGAGCACAATGTATTTTTCGATGAACTCCTAAAAGCAGATTTTAGGTTTCCTGCCCATTGGTTTTTTATCTCTATAGCCAATAAATTTAAAATTCCTCTCTTCCAACTAACCCCAAACTCAATAAAGTTTATGGCGGGATATGTAATCTTGTGTGAATACTACCATGTCCAACCTGACCCAAGTTATTTCCATTTTTGTTTCCAAGTAAAATATCAAAAGAATTCCTTTTATTTCTCAGCCCGCCTCAGGAAACCTCGCTTCTTGGTGAACCCTTCATCAAAAGTGTTCGATTGGCGGTAAAATTTCTTCTTTATTCACAACACTGAACCCTGGCCCTTCAACACCGACATGCAATACCTTACACCAAAACAAGACAATCCCCCTACCTCAAAAACACGACCCATGCTCTACCAGCAATACACTGATCAGCTTGCTGAATGGACTAAAGGCCCATTCGAAGTGTTACAACTCACCAGGTCGGAGAGACCATTTTACTTCGTAGGTCTTGACTCACGGCCTATCGATCCGGATCAAGCCTTGACCAAATCAGAAATCGGTAGGTATCCTTAGTTACAACATTCCTCATCCTTCATAGTAATCATAACTTAATTTAACCCTATATTTCATTATTGCATATGACTTTATCAACACTTGCATCTCGTCGAGCTCTAGGGGAGCCACTGTGCAGGCTGACCCGAGCCCAGAAACCACATTGGCGCTGCGACCTCCTATTATTAACGTGGACCAAGAGGTGGAGGTCACTCTTGCTGCGAGGGATGGCCTCGAAGAGGTCGCTAAAGCTGAGGAGTACCTACCGCTTGCATCCATCCTATTCAAAGGGAATAGGACCATTCGATGTCGCACCTCTCCGAAACAAGCGCCCCAAGCTCCAAAACGTCGGCATCTTCGCAAGACTCACGATGCTGCCACATCGAGCTCTCCAGACTTGAAAAAAGAGCTGGCTCAATGTAATGATGCAGAGAAGATTGCATCTCTTCTCCAAGAGAGCACCATGACCCAGGTAATCTTACTCAAATTCAACCTTCTTTTAATATAAATTAACCATTCACTCACACCATCCTCGAATATAGCTGAAGCCTCTATTCTCTAACCTATCCACCAAACTGTTGGCTCGGTCCACTGATTACAATCTCCAAAAGACGTTTGACAAGTTAGCAGCGCAATCGGAATAGCAAAACCAGCAGTTATCTCTGACTCAAGGAGAGCTGGACAAAGCTCGTCAACAACTGGCTTCTCGCGAAGAAGAAGTAAATATTCTGAAGATCCAGGTGGACAGTTTAAAGGATGAAACAGCTCGCATGACCAATGAGCTCAGCGGTCAGATCTGAAAGCTTTAAGAGGTGGTGCAGATAAAGGATAAGCAGATACACGATGTCGATTGCATAGCTCATGAGCAAGGCGTTGCTGAAGGTCGCAGAACCTTCCTGAGGAGTGAGGTAGGCAAGAGGTTTGTGGACGCCTACCGAGAGGAGCTGCTGTCAGCCTTTAAGAAATCCTCCATCTACTTTGGCAAGATGGAAAGAGGGAGAAGAGAGTGGGTCCATCAAGTCGTGGAACAAATCAAGATCCAGCTCGCAGCTATGAACGTCTCGTACAACCCTGACGTAAAAGCTATCAAAGACAGCCTTCCCCCTTTCTCTTTCTGGAAGGGCGACATGAAGCAACCTGCAAAAGCCAAGTGGTGGCTATCCTTCCATGGCAGAGCTGTCTTACGAGCTAAGCTTGAGACACCTCTTGACGACTTTGTATCTTACTGCAATACTGCTTGACCTTGTAATTTCAAACTCATCTTTTCCTGAATCGTTATGTATGAACAATTCGTATTATTAAGTTTATTATCACCTGTTGAAACAAATCATCCCAACAATACCAAAAATCCATGTTTTAACCATGTAAATCAACTCTAATAATAGTAAACTTCAAAACCCCAACATCCTTATAATCTCCAAGTAAGATAATCATAACCTGTGATCAAAACCCCCATACGTAAGGCCACAATCTCAATAGAGGTCGGATATAACATGTAAATTAAACATGTTTATAAAAAAATCCTAGCAAATCATATAATCCATAATCAATCAAGGCACTAAGAATTAGGACCAAACTCACGTAAGAGAACATATAAGTCAAATATGTCCTAAGACGCATACAAAATACAACAACTGTAAAAATATGTAAATCAAACATATCTTTCCCGGAAGCGACCTCAAGTACGTAAATCAAACATACTTAAAATCCAAAAGAATATGTTCCTTACTCAACCATTCACAAAAAACCATAAAAATTCGTAAAGTGCTCTAAAAAATTTCCATTATTTATCATAAATAGGTATCCGCCCCGGATGGTACAATAGTGAATATCTTCCCCTGAGGGTAATAATTAGGTGTCCGCCCCTGAGGGTACAATAAAACAGCTATCTGCCCTGAAGGGTAATAAAACAACCATCCGCCCCTAAGGGTACATAAAGAAAATCTCCGCCCCTGTGGGTACATAAAACAAATCTCCGCCCCTGAGGGTACATAAAACAAATCTCCGCCCCTGAGGTACATAAATTAGCAGCCAACCTGTGCAAGCATCAGTTTATAACAGAAAAAAAATATTATTACGAAACTTACGCCCACCTCATAGACTCGCCGTTTAGGCGTAATATTTCTTCAAATGACAAATATTCAAACTTCTAGGTAGAGCTTTCTCTTGAGCATTTTCGAGTACGTACGCTCCCTCACGTAACACCTTGACCACCTTGAAAGGCCCGATCAAGTTCGAATCCAGCTTCTTGGTATTATGTATTACATCAGATCGCTTCCATACTAGGTCTCCGACCTGGAAATATCGACTTTTGACACGTTTATTAAAAGCTGCCTGAATTTTCTATTTATAATGTTCCACCCGGGCCGCAACCTTATCTAGTATCTCATCAACTATATCAATTGAACCTCTTACTATCCTCTCATTCTCTTCCACATTAAATGTTCATAAACGCTGTGAGCCCCCCACTATTTGAGTTGGGATGACAGCTTCCATTCCATAAACTAAGCTAAACGGCGATTCCCCTATAGAGGTTCGGGGAGTCGTTCGATAAGCCCATAAGACCGACGCGAGCTCTTCCTCCCAAAGTCCACCCTCTTTTTCTAGCCACAGCTTAATTCCCTGTACAATAATACAGTTAGTAACCTCGACCTGCCCGTTAGCCCGGGGATGCACCATAGAAGAAAAATGTTGCTTCATCCCCATTTTCTTGCACCAATCTTAGATTTTCTGCCCATTAAACTGGGTTCCGTTATTTGAAACTAACACCCGTGGAACACCAAACCTACAAAAAATATTATTAAAAATAAAAACCATCATGTCCTGCTCATTTACGCCCGTGACCGCCTTGACTTCCACCCATTTCGTAAAATAATCGAATGCAACCACCAAACTTTATTTATTGCCTAGTGTTTTTGGAAAAGGCCCCACTATATCGATTACCCACTGCGCAAAGGGACAAGGCGAGGTCATAACCATCATGTCTTCAGCCAGTATACGAATGACCGGTGCGTGCATCTGGCACTTCTTACAAGTTCTAACCAGGTCGCTAGCCATACTTTTCATTCCTGGCCAAAAGAAACCAGCCTGTAACGTTATCCCAACCAGCGCCCTGCTTTTTACATGATCACCATGATACCCTTCATGTAGTTATCTCAACACGTCCAATCCTTCATCTTTAGCCAAACATTTTAAAAAGGGTCCAAAACGCGACCTTTTGTACAATTCTTCATTTATAACACAAAATCGAGCTGCTGTTCTCGCTTCTTTTGTTGACAATTGTACCTCGCCCTCTTTTGCATTAATTGGGGACCTTCTATATTGACATACGCTAATCATCTTTTTCTTCTATCTCCATTAATTATTTTCCTTTATTCACACTACTATGAATTAACTCCATCGGTGATTTTCCTGGTATCACAAGTTTCTATTTCACCAGCTATTCGAGCGAGCTGATCAGCTCGAGTATTATCAACCCGCGATAGATGCTCCAGCTTAAATTCTTCAAAGCGCACAACATCTTCTCGTAGCTTTTTTAAATACACTGCCATACATTCCTCTTTTGATTCAAAATACCCGTCGAACTGACAGGCTACCAGTTGGGAATCTGTATACGCTCTTACATTCCTTTCTCCCAGATCGCTTGCCATTTTAGCACCATGTATCACCGCCTCATATTCTGAGCTAGTTAAAACAATCCCCAATCCAGCTCCTGATACCATAGTCGATCCATCAGTATACAATAGCCATACTTTTGTCTCGTCACTTGGTTTAGATTGATACACCATCTCTTGCAAGAAATTTTCTAATACTTGTGCTTTGATGGCCGTTCGAGGTTCGTACACCATGTTGTATTCACTCAATTCCACCGCCCACTTCACCAGCCTTCTGGACACATTCGGATTACTCATGACCTATTTGAGGGCCAGGTTAGTATATACCTTAACATCGTGACTTAAAAAATATGGTCGCAACTTCCTTGCTATATAGATTAGCGCAAAACCTTCTTTCTCCAACTAAGAATAATTCAGCTCGGCACCCCTTAGCATCCTGCTAATATAATAAATATGTTTTTATGTACCTACGTCTTCCCTGGCGAGCACTGAGCTCACCGCGACCTCCCCTACCGATATATACAAGATCAGGTCTTCTCCCGGCATTGGCTTAGTTAACAGTGGTATCTCCGCTAAGTATTCTTTTATCTTATCAAACGCATCCGCTGCCACCTTGGTCCATTCGAACTTGGATCCTTTCCTAAGTTCCCTAAAAAATGGGACACCTTTCTCTACCGACCTGAAAATAATGCGATTAAGACCCGCAATCTGACCTGTAAGCACCTGCACATCGGGCATCGTTCGAGGATGCGTCATCTCCAAAACAGCCCGCACCTTTTCAGGGTTGACCACGATACCTCTTTCCGTTACCATATATCCCAAAATTTTCCCAGATCGCACGCCAAATGCACACTTCATTGGATTTAGCTTCATTCTGTATTGTCTAAGTATAACAAAAGTTTTTCTTAAGTCCTCCACATGGGATTCTGCTTTCCTGCTCTTCACCAACATATCATCGACATGCACATACATGGTGGACCCCAATAGGTCCTTGAACATCCTGTCCACCAGTCTCTGATAGGTCACCCCTGCATTCTTCAAACCAAACGGCATAGACACAAAATAGTATGTTCCCGTTGTGGTGACAAAACTCACCTTAGGTTGATCCTCCTTTGCCAATGGTATTTGGTGATACCCTTGTGAAGCATCTATCATGCTTAACAACTCGCACCCCGAGGTAGAATCCACCAGTTTATCAGTTCGTGGCAGCGAATAATGATCCTTTGGGCATGCTTTATTTAGGTCGCGAAAATCCACACACATCCTCCACTTCTGCCCTGGTTTAGGCACCATTACAACATCAGATAAGTATTCTGGGAATTAGGTTTCCCAAATATGTCCCGCCTTTAACATCTTCTGTACTTCTTCCTCAATTATCTTATCTAGTTCAGCCCCAAAATGCCTTCGTTTTTATTTGACCGAACTCGCCTCAGGATCTGCATTCAAGTGATGTTGCGCAACCTCCGGGATAACCCTATAAATTCCCCATCCCCAAAGGCAAAAATGTCTCAGATTTCCCTTAGTAGCGTTATCAGCTTCTCCCTTAATGTTTCTGTTATTAGAGTTCCTATTTTTTTAGTATATTCTGGGCGACCTTCTTCCAATGAAATCTCCATCAATTCTTCATGTGGCCGAACAGAGTTCTCCTGTTCTTTCATCTTCTTTGCACTAAGCACTCCTTCATGCACATCTTCCATCCTTTCTCGTTTGTTGCCACTCAAGCCTTTTCTAACTGTCATCTGATAACATGACCTAGCAGCAAGCTGCTCGACCTCCCCTACTTTATCTCCCACAGGATACTTTATGCTCATGTGATACGTAGATGTTACCACCTGAAACGCATTAAGAGCAGGTCATCCTAATATTTCATTATATGCCAAACTCCCTTGAACAATCAAAAACTTCAAATCCCTTTCCGCTTGTAGTTCACCTTTACCCAAAATTACTGAGAGTATCAGTTCGCCTTCCGTAATTACTTGCGCCCCACTGAATGCGTATATTGGTGTGTTCACAGGTCGCACCCTCACTTCAAACTTCATTTGTTCCAGTAATCCATATATATTATATTAACGGAACTCCCGTTGTCTACAAAAATTCTCCCGACCTCATACCCCACTATTTCAGCTTCAATTACAAGCGCATCGTTATGATCCTCCTGTAGCCCGTGTCGTTCATTAGGACAAAAAAAGATAATGGGTCTTGCCTTTTGAGGTCGCCTGCTTATACTAGCGACCTCCCATGGTCCAGGCCGAGCTGATTTAGCGTGTTTCTTTCAGGACTATTAGTATCACCATCCGTTGGCCCTCCTGAGATCATGTTTATTCTCCCTTTCCTCCTGCCCTTGTTGGATCATTCTGCCTTTGATTTCCTTGTTGTGGCTCCCTCTCGGCCTGATTTTGAGGTGGATCCCTTGGAGGTGGTGGGGATAATGTCTGCCTTGGTTCCCGTGGCTCTATATCTTTGTATATGATCTCCTTTAAATGCCCAACCTTAATAAGCCTTTCAATTTCCTCCTTCACATGCCTGCACTTCTCCGTGGAATGACCATAATTATTATTAAACAGAAAAAAGAAATCTGACTTGGGATTGGTAGGGAGCTATGTATGGGTTTCTAGCCAGTTTATGTCATTGGGTATTAAACACTCCATGATAGTAAACTCTTTAGCCTGAGGATAGACCAAAGGTGTGAAATCCTCGTCTCTCCAGTTTCTCATATCTAGTTTAGGTTTAACTTTTTCACCTTTACCAGCAGTTAGGAGCCCGCGCACTACCCGTCGTGGTTCTCCTCTGATCTCTAACCTCTTATACTGATGTAACATCCCTGCTTTCATTTCATCCGTAGCGGTGTGTACCTCTAGTGTGGCATTAGTGAACCTGTTAATGTACTGTTCAAGCTTTCATCTGGTCGCTACACCATTGTAAAAAGAGACTGTGCAGTCTTTGTATGTTGCTTCACACTGGAAAATTGCTTCAAAAAGGCCACCCGTAACACCCAAAAACTAGTAATTCTTTCTCGCGCCAATTGGTGAAACCAGCTTTGTGCAATTCCTCTTATAGTAGATACAAAAGCCCGACATGCCACAACATCCGTATATCCATGTAGAATCATCTCATTCTAGAAGAGTTGTATGTGCTGGATTGGATATGCCGTCCCATGTTATTGAAATTCCAATGTTTTATACCCCTTAGGTAGCACAGCCTGCAATGTATCATCGAAAAAGGATGCCATTTTTCATCGTCAGGTTTTTCTCCCTCCATTCGCCTTTGCAGAGCTAGCAATGCTTCTTGCATTTCCCTAAACGCCTAAGTGACTGTCCCGACCTCATTCTCTCCCTTCTTTTCTTGATACCGACCTCGACTTCTTCGAGATCTTTCCCTGGACTCTCCATCTGTGCTCGAGTCTTCAGATTCATCCTCACTAGTGTGCCTACTATGTCGCCGACCTCGATGTTTATAATATTTTTGCCCCAACCTTAGCTTCTTTCTATATTTATAATTCTAAGTGCGGGACTCTGAGGATGAGGTGGAGCTGTATGAGTTCACATATCTTCGCTTCCTCGAGCTCCCCCACCGCTCACGGGATGGTCTCCACGATGGAGATACACTTCTTCTTTGTTTATCGGTAATTATTCTCTGCACATGCCCATCAACTGATTTATCAGCTTTCTCTCCTACCGTACCCAGCTCGCCTGCTAGATACTTGTTTAAGTCTTCTTGTTTTTCCAGAGGTACAAATTCCATAAGCCCTTCCAAGAATTCTTAATTGATTTGACAAGGTTGTCTTTAGGTAACTCTTTCCATTCCTTCGTCCCTATGTGGGAAGCTTTTTGTGTGATAACTTCCGGAGTTTTATCCTGTTGCTCTCCTTCAGGTTCCTTCTCTTTCTGTTTTTCTGGCGAGGGTGGTGGTGTGACAGCCAAATTCTGAATTGTTGGTCCTCCTGGGGGAGGCACCAGTCCGTCTATTGTTTGTTCTCCTTTATCGATTTCTTTGTTCTTTTTCTTTGATTTGCTGGATCCAGGACTAAAATCCAAGACCCTGGGTGGCATGTTTCTGTCCTTCATATTGTGATTACGGATTTTCTCACGTCTTTCGCCCAAGGACTTGTTGTCCCTCTTTCCCACAGACGGCTCCACTTGATTCAGCCAAAAAGATTGGGTCACCAAGAATATGGGATACTAACCTCAAATAAGAGATCAGCAACCTGAATAACTTCAAACTACGTCGCAACGACCTGATTGATCTCCAAGAGCCTCCTGGCGACCTGATCGATCTTCCCAAACAACACCTCATCCAAGGTGGTGGACGGCCCCGGCGAAGGCCCTCCGATGCTTAAGTTAGAGAGTGCGAGAGATATTCCGAGAGCCCAAACGTAATAATCAACTTAAAGTAGAAGTGAGGCATGAACCCCTCTATATAGACAAGAGAAGTATTCCTCAAGCTAGGGTTACCTTCTCCCACTATAATTCCATAAATACCGTAACTGACTTAGAATTAGGATTTCTTCTGTATGCTAAGTTCCCATAAATAATAAATCTCGGACTAAAATTACCAGAATAAGCCTGGACCTGTGATTCTTTAAATATAGTTCATTGGTACCCCACAATTCCATTCATATTAGCCCATTCGGGCCCAATAATCATAAAGCCCAACACCCAGTGCCGAGATACCACTCAACGCCGAGCTGGTAAAACCATAAGAGGTCGCTACCCTATATGAGAGCTTGCCACTCCTATACTCCAGGTCGCTACTCTATAAACCAGCTCACACATCTCTTAGAAAAAATGCTCCTTCCGAGAAATGAGGTCGCTTACCACAAATACCAGCATATAGATTGCATGGATATTTAGTGTCGTATCAGAATGGCTGCTAGAGTTAATGTCTATAGTTGAAGTGTGAAATCTGCTTCCGGAGTGTTTTTTCAGAAAACTTTAGCAGAAATTATTACAAAAACTACCCTTCATGTTAGACGTAATTGCACCAGACACCAAATGTCTGTCTAAATTAGAAATCACCCCTTAAGGGTTGGCAACTAACTCCCTATTAAAGGTGCAATATGTAAAGTAGAAATAGATATAAAGTTGTTTGTTTTTTAGTTTTTTTTTCTTGTAATTAAAGTAAACCCCGAGGGTATTATTTGTAAATAACCCAATTTAGTATACCCTAATAATTTGTTATTCACTTGTTTTTGTGTGTTTTAAGCTGTTTGAATTGGAGATTTGGAGCTATTCAAAATAGTCACTGAGAAGTTGCTCGGACCAACAATCTGATCATGAGGCTACGACACAATGTGATTAGGACTGGGTTATACAACATTAGCATTTCATACTCGAGGATCTCACTGGACGATGTTGCTAACAAGCTGAGATTGGATTTTCCAAATCCTGTTGCTGTTGTTGAAAGTATGAAATCTAAAGCGATGAGAGATGGTTCTATTGGTGCCACTTTAGATCACTCTAACGGATGGATGATACCAAAGGAGATGGGGGATATTTACTTGAACGACCCTCAGGTTGCATTTAACTCAAGGGTTTCCTTTTGCCTAAACATGCACAACGAAGCTGTGCATAATTCTCACAATTAAGAGGAAAGTGTTGAGAAGAGAAAAGAGAGAGATAACAACAAGATCAAGAGCTTCACTAGTGCAGAGACTGCATATCCACAATGGTAATTCTGCCTATCCAGAACGCCTTTCTGTACCTTCTGTAGTGACATAGTTCTGGATTGGCAGACTTTCCAGAACGCCTTTTTTTTCCCTTCTGGATTGGCAGACTTTCTAGAAGGGTAAAAAAAAAACTGTTCTAGAAAATAATTTTTCTGTTCTAGAATGGTACCATCTTATACTTATCCGCCACTTTCCAGATCGGTTTTTACAATTACTGTTCTGGAAAGTTGTACATTCCAGAACGTTATTTGTAAAAACTGTTCTGGAAAGTTGTTCATTCCAGATCGGATTTTTACAAATACCGTTCTGGAATGTACAACTTTCCAGAACGGTAATTATAAAAACCGTTCTGATAAGTAGTACTTTCCAGATCGGTGTTTTTACAAATACCATTCTGGAAAGTTGTACATTCTAGAACGGTATATGAAAAAACCGTTCTGGTAAGTACTACATTCCAGAATGGTGTTTTTATAAATACCATCTGGAATGTACAACTTTCCAGAACGGTTTTTACAAATACCATTCTGGAATGCCAACTTTTCAGAATGGTATTTGTAAAAAACCGATCTGGTAAGTCCTACTTCCAGAGCGGTATTTATAAATACCGTTCTGGAAAGTTGTACATTCCAGATCGGTTTTTTAAAATACCGTTCTAGAAAGTTGTACATTCCAGATCGGTTTTTTAAAAAACCGTTCTGGAAAGTTATACATTCCAGATCGGAAAAAAATAAAAAAAATTGAAATTCAATTATTCAAATACAAATACACCAAATTGGCCATAATTTCTCATTCATTATTATCGGTCAAATAAATTCACAAACATAGAGTGTGCATCATAGTACTTGCAATCTAGAATCAACAAAGTAACAAATATATATATCTACTAAAATCGAGTACAATCTCGAGTTATGTACATTCAATACATTTTATCAACATTACACTCCCCTAAGAAACCTTCACGCTTCTCCAAAGATATGATCTGTAGTCTCGTCAACATCAACAGGTTTCCCCAATTCATTTCCAGGACCAACGATAGCAGCCTAAAATGCATTTTAACAACTCACTCAAGAACAAAGAACGATATTTCATTCCAAATCCAGCAGGTCATTGTAATAAGATCCATATCTTAGAAACATGAGAAAAAACCGAATGGGTCTAGTTAACTATTTGACGAAAACAAACTATCTATTTTCTCTTTTTGAGAATAAAGCTTACCATTTCCAGTTCAAAGTCCAACTTACGAGAAGGTCCGAAATAAGGCGGGGAAGTGGCAGTTGGGTGAGTTGGGTGACCTTGTCCTCTGGAATAAACAACAAAATTTCATAAGTCTTGAACATAGTTAAAATAATTTCTGGAAAGTACTACTTTCCAGGTATCTGTGAGTGCCAATGAAGTTCTTTCAAGTCCTTTTGACCCTGCACAATTATAACCCAAAAAAAAAAGAAACATTTAAGAGTTAGTTACCAAACTACCCTTGCGATTTATGCGTAATTACAACAACAAAAAAACATTTATTTTTAAAATTACAATTACCGTCTTGATATTTGTCTCCTTTACAAATAATTAGGATAAATAAATCTCAGGGTTAGTTTTATCAATTTTTTCTGAACATTAATGCAGCACAAATTTACCTGATGAACAAATAAAAGCTGCGGAGGCAAATCAGAGGGGGCATTGACTTGTTCTTTTGTCTTAGCTTTGAATTCGGCCTCTTCTTCTTCGTCCCTCTCAAGTGAAAAGTCCCATGCTCTGAGAAAACACATTAACCAAGTCGATGAAACACAAGTCAAGACAATTTGAGCTAGCTACTTAAAATGGTGCGATAATATGTTAGAGGTTTCTTACGTAAGTTGATTGCCTGATGATGTCACTGCCAAGGTGGACGCTTCGTGCGGGATCCACTCGATGGATGTGATAGGATGCTTATGGTAATCAAAATGGGCAACTACAGCATCTCCTTCCTGCGCGAGAATAACACGCAGTTTTTTTTTTTTTGCATGAATACAATAAGTATCCTCGAGGTTTGGCATAATTAGAACTTAAGTAACTTTCAAAACAACAAAATTTAACCCCGGGGTTTGATGAAAGTGTTAAAATTAAGGGGCCACCTGTAATTTTATTATAAATGTGATGAGGGGTTTCCAAAAAATAATGCCAAGGGGGTAAATATAAGACGAAATAAAATTATAGGGGTACTTTTTGTAATTTTAAAAAACAGATGAGGTTTTTGTAATTAGATCAAACTTCAAGGCATTTAGTAATTAAACTCTTTTTCCCGAAACAAAAAAAGAAAAAAGAAAAGGACTTCCATATCCATCTAATATGACCACAAAAACAAACTTAGATATATGTTTCTTTCCTATTCGCAGTGCTAAAAGGCAGTATTTTTTTTTCTAGGAAGAATAAACAAAACAAAAACTTTAAAAAAAAATTATTAAGATGTTGATCCACTCAATACCTTGAGCAATCTGAGATCTCGGATGGAAAATGTCCCGTCATCACTATCAGATGCCAGCATACAGCTCGCCAAGCTAGTCCAAAAAAAATATGCATCATAAATGAAGTTAATCATAAAATCAAAGCAAGACTTACAGAGTAGCTTAATAAAAGAATGTTATAATTTATATACACCTGTTCCAAGTAATAACATTAACATTAGCTTTATGCGGCTTGATCGAAACTGCAGGAGACTTTCCCACACGAATATCCCAAATCGCTATATTCCCATCAATGGAGCACGATGCAAATACAAACGGTTCTGTAGGGCTCCACTGCAAAACAGACAATAACAAAACGTAAATTACAGAAGAAACAATTTTTTTTAAAAAAATTTAGTGTGGGTCCCAGATATATCTAGAAAGCAGCAAAAACGCTAGCGGTATGGCCGATAAACGGATAAGGATCGATATTCCACGACGAATCAGATGCGGGTTCCCAAAGATGAATACAATTCTTGCAATCCCCTTCAATATGAGTAATTCGAGAAGTGCTTTCAGTAATGCAACATGACTCACCTCAACCAGCTTATATACACTGAGGGATAATTACAAAAAGTATACTTGAGGTTTGACACAAGTAGCCAAAAAATTACAAAAATATTCCTGAGATTTTATGTTGTCCTACATTTACCTCCTTCATAAGCAAAATACATTCCAAAACCCCGTTCAAATTTGTAAAATATTATAATTTTAACACCGATTCAAACATCAGGGATATTTTTGTAACTTTTAAAGATAGCTAATGACCTCTACTATCGAAAAGCTTTATGCCATACCTGACACGAGTCTTCCAGCAACGAGAGGACTCTAGTCTATGGCATAGCCTTCATCCTTGTGCCCGACAAATATGACTATCGGAGCTTGGTTGAACACAGTTGATCCTCCATGGCCAGCTTCGGCTTCTGATTCTTCCAAAGCCTTGAAATGATAGCTGAGGTCCCACACCTTCAAAGCATCGATCACGTTAGGGGAAAAAAAGAGTACACTGGGAATTTACAATATACCTTTATGGGTATAAATTCAGTTAAAATATTAGTTTTACGTAAATCCATTGGTAAAAAGATTTGTACCTGAACAAGGCCTGTCTTTGACCAAGAAGCACAAATATGAGGATTTTGTCGCATAGCACATATGCGGTTTACACCTCCTTCATGAGAGACTTTGCGTAACTGTAGATTCATCAAAAGAAGATGCAGCTTGAATCAGAAAGATTGCATGATATTTGTACTAAAAAAGCAACGATCACACTCCTGTCAAACCGCCTAACTGTAAAACAGGTCCCCTAATACTAAAACTTGAAAAAAAACTAAACTAACTAAAACCTGTAGAAAAAACCATTAAATAACAAAAGGCAAAAACCCCTAAAAAAACTAAAAACTGGAAAACCTAAAAAAAATAATAAAAAACTTAAATAGGAAACCTAAAAAACTAATAAGAAAAGCTGAAAAACTAAAACTTGGGCCGTGCATAATGGAATATACTCCATTAGGCGGTTTGACACAAATTTTTGTCAAACTCAATAACTAGACAAGCATACCTGTAAAACTGGGGAAGATCCAGCACCGTCCTCTTCATCGTCCTCGTCACTATCACTACTATCACTATACATGTCAGTACCATCTTCATTTTTGTTCTTTGGCACTAAATCACGTCTCTTCCCATAAATATTTGATATCTTAAATATTCCAATTGAGTTCCAGGAAGATTTCTCTGCCTACAACAATGAGAATATAATCATTGATTAATATACCAATTTCACCAAAAAAAAAAAAATCTAATTTTAACCTGGCTTGGAGCCCTTGGAAGCATCTTAAAATTTTGTTTAATTCAGTGATTATCAAAACTCATCTAGGAAATACTGAGAAAGTTTTATACCTTCACACCATATACAATAATAGCTATTTCACTGATTGAAAGCTTACCTGTGTTCCAGCAACACAATATGCAGTATGTGGAAACTCAGTACGCACCAACCCCAACGAGTCACGCAATATATCAAAACTGCCAAATTTTTTTTTATCGGGTCCACATTTTCATATGCATCTTTATGACTACAAAAAGGAAATTATTAATACTGAGCGCACATTTTGTACATGAAACATAATAGGTTAGACATTTACAGGTGCAAATACATGAAACCAGAATAATCGGCATAAACTAGATTGAATCATGTATAAAGATGAAATACGAATAACCATCAATAAATTATGACTTCCCACAAAAACAAAGCAATATGACACAATTAAAAAAAAGATCAAATTAGAAAATGACCTCAAACAAGGCCAACCGATGTGAAAAGCATGAAAGGAATTGTAACCGCTGAAGATATGTCAGTAGGATCTGATATGTATACTTTCCCCAAATAAACGTCTCCCACCCATCACTATCCTCAATCAAGGTCCACGCCCACTTATATATATAACTTTGAAGGCTGAAACGAAGCCTGCGATACCGGTGGAGATACTTTTGTGTAACAAGAATGCAAGACCTGCATATAATACATAAGAACATATTAAATCGGATCGGATGTCAACACGCAGAACGAAACCCCTATACACATCTAGAACATCCCATTTAAAGGAGCATAACAGGTACTAAATAACATCAAATATCACAAAATGATTATTTATTTCCCAGATAACCCAAAATCACATTGTGCCCCCATTATTTACCCTATTTTCAAATGACAAAAATGAAAAAAAAAACCTACTCTTAACATAGCACTGGTCATAAGAACACCCCCACCTTGATACATAAAATTCAAAATTTAAATACCAGAAACTTTTTTCTCAATTTTAAAACGGATTATACATCTAGTAGATAATATTCATTTTGTCTTTCAAGTTTCCAATTAATATAAATCTGCAATAGAATAACCTACTTAGTGACACGGGAGCAATTCAATCAGGCAAATCAATATCCACAAAATCAGAGCAGTAAATTATCAAATAAGTCAAACAAGATCAAACCTCTCGTGGTGTTAAATCACTTCTTGGATCACCAGGAAGCTCACGAATAAATGAATTGTCCCATTTAAACTCCTCCAGCTTTAACTTAACCCTAATTCGACAAATATTATCAACATTCATACCAGTATTAACGCCATCGCGACCATAATAATTATTATTATTGCCGTTGTTATGCTCCAGCTTTTGATTCTTCAGATCTTCGGAAATAGAGTCGACGGAGGCCGCAGCGGGAGAAGAAGCTCTGTCCATCGAAACAACGCTGGAGAAGCGACGCTTCGGTGAATTGAAGTGGTTGAAGGGGTAAAATTAGAATTTTGGTATGATAGATGGGCAGAAGGAGAGTGGTGGTGAAGGCTGTGAGAGAGGAGGAGGAGTGAGAAAGTGATACAAAACTTTGGCCTGTCGCAATTTTTATCTGATTTTTCACAAGTTGTAAAAATATTTCATTTACCGCTTCGTTTAGCCGCTTCATTTACCCACGCTGAGATTGTGAAAATATTGGAGTTTTTTTTTTTAGAATGACATTCAAGAATGGTTTTTTAATACCGTTCTGGATTGACAAACATTCCAGAACGGTATTTAAAATACTATTCTGTATCGTAAACTTTCGAGAAGGGTATTTTTTTACCGTTCTGTATCGGCGAATACATCCAGAAGGGTTCTAAATATACCGTTCTGGAAAGTAGAAATATGGGCGGCAAAATTTTTTTATTTCCGCGGCATTAAATTGAACAAGACATTTGAGAACGGTTTTATAAATACCGTTCTTGATTGGCTTACAATCCAGAACGGTATTTTAAATAACGTTCTGGAAAACACACTTTCCAGAACGGTATTAAAATACTGTTCTGGATTGTACACTTTCCAGAACATTATTTAAATACCGTTCTGGATTGACTCATAATCCAGAACGGTTTTTCAATAAACATTCTGGAATGTCTACATTCCAGAACGGTATTCAAATATCGTTCTGGAAAATCGTCTATCCAGAACGGTAATTTCAAAAACCGTTCTGCAAAGTCTAATCCATAACATTATTTTAAATACCCTTCTAGATGCACCAGGATGTTCTGTTCTAGAATGCTGTTTCTGCACTAGTGCTTGCGAATAATATTGCCGAAGAGGATGATGAAGAATCCTGATGATGATCATTCGTTTGGAGGGTTTGGGTTCTTTTATAGATCTTGCCAATATTTTAAAATTTTCTTTATTGCACATTGTTATTTGAACTATTTTGGCCTCATATTATTTGTTGGTTACTTGTTTTGGATCGAACTTCAAGGGGTGTGCCCTTTGCAAGAATTCCTTTTATGGCTTTAAACTGCATGTTTTTTAGAAATCATAGTTGTGTCAAACATGTTTGGAGCTGTACACTTCTGCACGTTTATTTTCATGGAAATCATTTCTTCTCTAGGTGCATGTTCTTTCTGTTTTGTTTACCTAAACTTTATTAATAAATTTTTATTAGGTAGTTAATGAATTTTATTTGTGCACATGTTTTCTATGTTTAGTTGCAATATTTGAAGCTTGTATTCTGTTATACTGTAATATATTTGTGCCGTATAATTTAATGGTATAATTGGTAAGATTATTAGATGGACCAGGTGCACCTTGCAAAGTGTATTCGGTCCCACACCCAATTTACATGCGATTTTGATAATTTCATGCGCACCAAGAAAATAACGCTCCAACTCCAATTTCATCTAAACAAATTGAACACTTATATCTCTCTTTTTTATCTTAACAAATCACGAGTCAGTATACTGAAATGCACCGTCCTATTCAATTCTCTAATGAACAATTCACCATCAATTCTCCAGCTCTGGGCGATCCCAACCAAATCACAATTCACCACCGATTGGAGCGACAATTCTCCAACTCCTTCAACTAAATTCTCTACCCTCCTGCCCCATATTATCCGTCAATTCTCCATCGATTGGAGAAACAATCCCCATTGAATTGAGCGGAAACCTCTGTCGATTTGAGCTGAACTCTCTGACGAGCCGAGATCTCCTTCGATTGAAATGTGATTTTATATGCAGTGATATGTGATGATATATAGTAACTATATGTGATGATATACAGTAACTATATGTGATGATATACAATAATTATATGTGATGATATACTGCACTATTATTTGATGATATATGAAATTTGTATGTGATGTTATATGAGTAATAATGTGTGATGCTATATTGCAGTAATATTTGATGATATATGGAAGTAATATGTGATGATATGTGAATGATATATAATACTTATATGTGATGATATATGGCATTTAAATGTGATTTGATGATATGTGGCAGTAATATGTGATGAGTATTTGTGTGGTTTTTCTCTTGGTTAGTTTGTTTTATGCGGTGGTTTCCATTGTTGGTTATATTCATTCAGTCGAGAAAGTAGTGGGGGATGAGATTTAATTGGGATTGTAGTAAATCTTGATGAAACTAATAATTTGTATAATGACCATGCATTTAGGGTTGGGTTTAGTGTTAGGAAGGGTAAGAACAGGAGGACATGGCTTACTTTCGATGAAGAAGTTTGAACGCCCATCGTCAAGCGTCAAATTAAATATTTATTTTCCTTATCTTCTCTCCACTAACTAGTAGTAGCGATAAGTAAGGGTTGAACCCACGAGGAGTGTGGTTAGATTGTGATGATTCTTATTTTATTTAAATAAATAATTGGGGTAAGGATTTATGAATTAATTTAACTAATAAAATAAACAAGCAAGAAAACTAGCAAGAAAACAATTAACGAAGAATTCAATAATAATAAAGGCCTAGTTCTAGTTCAGTTTCCACCCTCGATTCATTCATTTAACCTACAACAATATCATAATCCATTCATCACATGCGACTAAAAACCCTAAGTAGCAATAAGCTCTGCTACTCGAATTTACCCTTACTGTGTACTCAATTAAAATAAGATCTTTAATTGAATCTAATTATTGAATAACCTAGAATAAGCTCTCTAGGTTCAACCCAACAAAAACATTAATAATTAGGCAAATAGATTAATTTAGGCAACAAACGCATAAGCTCGGTTCATTCAACCTATGTTGTGTTGTCCCTAACGATTTATAATCATTAGTTGCTTCAGAGAAATAGTAATTACGACAATTACACGGGAAGCAATCCTATTTCTAGCAATAGATAATCAATCCCTAATCTAGGTGATCAAGCCAAATTAAGAAAGCAATCATAAATTGGAAATAGAACAACACAAACAATCGCATATGACGAACGAATAACAATATTGCATAAATCAATTAAACATAGTTTCACGAGGGTTTCAACATCCCTAGAACTAGATAATAAATTTACTCACTCATGGAGTTAAGAAAATAAAAGAAAAGGTTTAGATGAACAAACATAATACTTGATAAAATAGGAGAGATGATGTGTTGAACTTGAATCTTGCGTCTTGGAACGTCAATCTTCAAGTTCTCTTGTGTGTGGATGA
Organism: Phtheirospermum japonicum; assembly: GCA_014905375.1. Classification (NCBI taxonomy): domain Eukaryota; kingdom Viridiplantae; phylum Streptophyta; class Magnoliopsida; order Lamiales; family Orobanchaceae; genus Phtheirospermum; species Phtheirospermum japonicum. Next base: position 2,549,607 of record BMAC01000021.1, on the reverse strand, counting down.
CTTGGGACGAGTTGGAACCTCTCTGGACCTCCTTAGAACCCTAGGATATGTTGTATTATGCCTCTGGGATGAAATAGGGTCGGGGTTATATAGAATTCCCATTTCTTGCCGCCCAAGATTCTTCCTAAAATAATTCTGCCGAGTCGGCGTTGACGGAGCGTCGATTGACGCGAATCAGCCGTCGGCATCGACGCGAATCACCTGCCTGCGTCGTCCTGCATGGGCGTCGACTGACGCCATTCCAATCGATGCTTTTGAACATGAGCGTCATCATAGCGTCGACTGACGCCCTTCCAATCGACGCTTCAGAACATGAGCGTCGACATAGCGTCGACTGACGCCCTTCCAATCGACGCTTCAGAACATGAGCGTCGACTGACGCCCTTCCAATCGATGCTTCAGAACATGAGCGTCGACATAGCGTCGACTGAAGCCCTTCCAATCGACGCTTCAGAACATGAGCGTCGACATAGCGTCGACATGGCGTCGACTGATGCGAGCCAGCCTTCGGTGTCACACCGCACATCGCGTCGACTGACGCGGTCCATCGTTGGAATTGATCAAATATCTCGTCCTCGCTATGGTGCCCCCTCGATATTCAATGGTTTGGCTCTATACATCATTGGAATTGATCAAATATCTCGTCCTCTCCCATTTATTTATTTTTTTTTCAATTGAGGCCCGCAGCTCCGCACTACCGTCCTTGACTTCATAATGATGATAAGGCGCTGGATAGGAGGCTTGTCTTGATTGGGTGTTTGATTTGTTGAGTTCACCTCCGCCATGTTTTGAGAATTTGATAGTGTGATGCGCCTTTTGAGCACGTTCATGAATTGTTGAGCTACTAGCATCTTCGTTAGACTTTGCTCTTTGGAATTTATAAGCGAATGCACTTGATAAATACGGATAGGCAGCTGTTTCGGCACCTCAATTCTTTTTGATTTTTCAATTTTCTACTTTCACCATGCCGGTATACCCTAACCGGACTTTATTTGACTTCTGTTTCTACTAACGAGATATCATCACGCAACCGCCAACTTCAAGGCCCCACACAAACTCATATTAAGTACGGCAACCACAAGTACATATCAATAACACAATAATCTAGAATTGACGTCCCACATATGAATCACAAAAAATACTAACATGCGTACCTTTGACCTCTAAATCAAATGACGACTAAAGACTTTAACCGAAACGTATTTCATCAAGGCAATTCAAGCAAGTACTCTCATTCATTTTCTTTTAATCCCACGGTGTTTATCACAAAAATTGTCAAAATTTATCAAATTTTTAGTACAAAACTCCTTAATATAACCACAATAACTCACTCCCCCAAACTTAAACATTGCTTGTCCTCAAGCGAATGCAAAACAAGAACAAGCACATCATAATATCATGAGGAAAGAGTAGGAAAAGAAATCACCCGGGGAAATGTCGAGGGGTCTTGGTCCTAGTGATTATGATGCTCGGTCCTTTGAAAAGTGGCCCACACAACCAAAACAAGTCATCACCTCCAAAGCTGCAAGAAAAAAAAAAGAAAAATAGAAAATAAAACAAGTAAACATTGGGTTGCCTCCCAACAAGTTCTTTTGTTTAAAGTCGTTGGCTCGACTTATTCCCTTGATCAAGTCATAGGTGGTGCTTCCAACACCATTCGTTCCTCATCAACAGAGCGAAACCCTTTATAATAAGGTTTGAGTTGGTGCCCATTCAACTTGAACGTCTTGTTCGTTTTTGGGCTAAAAATCTCCACCGCACCATGCGGGAATACGTGGGTGACAACAAATGGTCCAACCCACCATGAACGCAACTTACCGGGAAATAGTTTAAGGCGAGAATGAAAAAGTAGCACTTTTTCGCCCACTAAAAATTCCTTCCTTGAAATCTTCAAGTCATGAAACACTTTCGTCTTCTCTTTATAGATTAGCGAATTTTCAAACGCTTCGTTCCGGATTTCCTCCAATTATCGTAGTTACAACTTCCTTAGCGCCCCAGCTCCATCAAAATCAAAGTTGCACTGCTGCACGGCCCAAAACGAATTGTGTTGGAGCTCCACCGGCAAGTGACATGGATTCCCAAAAATGAGGCGATACGGCGACATCCCAATTGCTGTCTTAAACGCAATGGGCTTGATACGCCCATAGTGCATCCTTCAGCTTGATCCTCCAATCCTTACAGTTTGCTTTGACGGTTTTTTCCAAGATGGACTTGATTTCTCGGTTCGAAGTTTCGGCTTGTCCATTTGTTTGAGGATGATAGGCCGTAGAAAGCCCATGAGAAACACCATACTTTCGGAGCAATGCCTCCACCGTTTTGTTGCAAAAGTGGGTGCCACGATCGCTTATCATAGCTCGAAGGATCCCAAACCTTGAGAAGATCCGAGATTTAATGAAACGTGCAACAACCTTCGAGTCATTAGTTGAGGTGGCTTTCGCTTCCACCCACTTGGAGAAATAACCCACCGCCAGCAAAATATAAATATTTTTTAATGAATTCGGGAAGGGGCCCATAAAGTCGATGCCCCAGACATCAAAAATTTCACAAACCATTATGGGCACTTGGGGTATTTGACTTCTCCGTGAAAGGTTCCCCGTGCATTGACAATTATCACATGCCTTACAAAATTCATACGCATCTCGAAATAGGGATGTCCAATAAAAACCACTGTCAAGTACCTTATGCGCAGTTCTCTTCGATCCAAAATGTCCTCCACATGCATGAGAATGGAAAAATGAAAGAATAGCGTGGAACTCCGATTCGGGGACGCATCTTCGAATGAATTGATCAGCGCAATACCTCTAAAGGTATGGATCGTCCCACACATAATACTTCGCATCACTCATCAGCTTGTCCCTCCTTGCTTTCGTCAGCCCTGTTGGAAACACACGAGCAACTAGAAAATTCACTAAGTCAGCGTACCATGGATCCACGTGTTCAACAGCAAGTAGTTGCTCGTCCGGAAATCTCTCATCAAGTTGTAGCTTGTCCCCCTAATGCACTAATCTACTAAGGTGGTCGGCCACGGTATTCTCGGCTCCCTTTTTATCCTTGATCTCCAAATCGAATTCTTGGAGTAGTAAAATCCACCGTATGAGTCGTGGCTTCATCTCCTTCTTTGTAAGTAGATGTCGTAGGGCCGCGTGATCACTAAAAACCACAACCTTTGATCCAATGATGTATGAACGGAACTTCTCAAGGGCAAAAACAACAGCTAGAAGCTCCTTCTCCGTGGTAGTATAATTTTCTTGGGCCGGGTTCAAGGTCCTCGATGCATAATAGATCACATGGGTTGCCTTGTCCACCCTCTGCCCTAGCACGGCTCCCACAGCATAGACACTTGCATCGCACATTATCTCGAAGGGTAGATCCCATCTCGGAGCTTGGATAACTGGAGAAGTGGTCAGCCGCTCCTTCAGTGTGTCAAAGGCCTTCTTGCATATTTCATTGATTTCAAACTCCACATCTTTTTGCAAGAGCCTACAAAGTGGCGATGCGATCTTCAAAAAGTCCTTGATAAATCTTCTATAAAATACTGCATGGCCAAGAAAAGAACGAACTTCCCGCACATTGGCGGGGTAAGGCAACGCAGCTATGGTATCAATCTTAGATTTATCGACTTCTATTCCTTTTAACGAAACAATGTGTCCTAAAACTATACCTTGTTCTACCATAAAATGACATTTTTCCCAATTTAGTACAAGATTAGTGTCGACACAACGTTTCAAAATTAAAGATAAGTTTTCAAAACACACCTCAAAAGAATTGCCATAAACGCTAAAATCATCCATAAAGACCTCTATAATCTCGCCAACGTATTCTGAAAAGATACTTACCATACATCGTTGGAATGTGGCCGGTGCATTGCAAAGTCGAAATGGCATGCGGCGATAGGCAAATGTGCCGAAGGGGCACGTGAAGGTAGTCTTCTCTTGATCCTCGGGTGCTATAGGAATTTGGAAATATCCCGAGTAGCCAACCAAAAAGCAGTAGTATGAATGGCCCGCCAACCTCTCAATCATTTGATCAAGAAATGGAAGAGGAAAATGGTCTTTGCCAGTCATGGCGTTAAGCTTACGATAATTAATACAAACTCGCCATCCCGTTTGAATCCTTGTCAGAACCAGTTCGCCTTCTTGATTCTCGACCACCGTGACACCCGACTTCTTTGGAATGACTTGATCCAGACTCACCCACCGACTGTCAGAAATGGGGTAAATCACCCCAACATCAAGCAGTTTTAGAATCTCCTTCTTTACCACTTCCATCATCGGTGGATTCAGTCGTCGTTGGGGTTCCCTAGATGGTGCAGCATTCTCTTCGAGCAAGATTCGGTGCATACACATGGAAGGACTTATCCCTCGCAAGTCCGCTATTGTCCACCCAATTGCTTGCTTGTTATCCTTGAGTACTTGTCGCAGTGACTCCTCTTGGAAATTGTCTAAGCGAGATGAAATGATCACAGGCAGTGTTTCGTTATCTCCCAAGAAAATATACTTCAAATGCTCTGGTAGGGCTTTTAGTTTGAGTTCCGGTGCCTTGACTATGGATGGGACGGCTTTCTCATGCGAGTCGGGAAGTTTGATGAAATTCACGTCCTCTTCTCTCGGTTTTGCGTTAAGTGCGCACAAGGCCGACATTATCTCTCGTGCGTCGTCCTCCCCAGTTAGCTCAATTGGAGGGTAACCCAAAAGCAATGAGTCCTCCCCCAAACTTTGTGTGATCATCGTCTCGAGCTCATCTTGTTTATGCATTTCGAGAAATTCCTGCGCTAGAGAGTCAAAATAATCAAGTGCAAAAATAGAGTTATCACAGTCAGGAAATCTCATAGCATCAAAAATATTAAATTGACAAATATGACCGTCAAATTCCATTGTCAGAGTGCCTTGAGTAACGTCAATTTTTGTTTGAGCAATGTTCAAAAATGGTCGCCCCAGTAAGATAGGTGGCGATTTTGATGGAGACTCATTCATGCTCAACACATAGAAGTCGGCTGGCAAAATCAACTCATCCACCTTTACGAGGACATCTTCAACAACACCATCAGGGTAGGCAGTGCTTTGGTCGGCAAGTTGGATTACTACTCCTGTTTTCTTTAATGGTCCAACCTTCAAACAATCGAAAATGGTGCGTGGCATAACATTTATTGATGCCCCCAAATCTAGCATGGCTCGCTCGACTCGAAAGAGCAATGATAATTGATGTCAAAGTTTAAAACTTTACGAGAAATAACAAGCAACGAAGTGCAGATCTAAGATTCAACCTAAAACTATGCATGAAAATAAAATCCTAAATAAAGCATGTAAAATACTCAAAATAGAGACGATATGAGACTCGATCTATGATCTAGACGTGTCACTCATATAGATTCCATGGAAGATTCACAAGATCAAGCAAGAAATCAAATAGCTAAGGAAAAAAGCATAAAGTTGAAGAACATTCATGGAATTGAAGAACAAGCATAGAATTAAAGGAAAGCTTACTTGAATTAAAGAGAGAATCCAAAAGTTTGAATGAAATTACAATCAAAATAAAAGTCCAAGGGAATACTTGAATTCTTCTTGAGCTTACAAACCCAAGGAAAAGCTTGAGATTAAACCTAGAGAGAGAAATTATGTCACAAACCCAAGCATGGGTTGGGAGGAGGTATTTTTACAAAATGAGAGTTGGGTCCTATTTATACTAGTTTTAATTGGGTTTAAATGGGCCAAAATAGCCTTAGAGGCTTGAAATTCCTGGGTTTAACCAAGGTTTGATCCGAAATGGGCTTTTGGCTTGAGGTTTGGCACGACTTTGGGCAAGCTTGGGCGTGGAAATGGGCTTGGAGCTGGGCGCTGCTTTAGGCGTTGCTGGGCGCCAGTTTAGGCTCCATTCTTGGTGCTGCTTTACGTGTTCTGATTTGAACTTTTGTGTTCCTACTTTATAAATATTTGTCATTTATTCAAAAGCTCGCTCGCAAGAGTACGAGTTCTCATGTAGGTTGGTAAGTTAAACCGAGTCGATCTCTCGAGGAAGACTAGATTCAGAAGTTCGTTTTGTGTTTGACTTAACGAATAAGAAAATAAGAATAAAACTAATATAAACACGCGGACAAGGGGATTTTTGTTTGAGAGTTATAAGAACTAGATATTTCTTAAATTAAGAGCAATAAATTAAATCTAAAGATTACTTAAGCTATGACCTAATTAATTAAATCTAGAGATTATTTAAACTATGAACTAATTAATTAAAACTAAAGATTATTTTAACTATGAGCAATTAAATTAAATCTATAAATTATTTATTCTAAGAGAAAATTAAGTAAAAGATTTTTAACACGATTTAAGAAAACTAGGGTTCTAGAGTTTCGATTCATCTCCACGACCTCTTGTAAAAACCCAATTGATGGTTCACAACGAATTTACGCTCTAAACCCATTAGATCTAGCCATTAATCATAAACACAATCAACATCCCAATCTCAAAGCAATCAAAAGCACAATTCCTCATGGAAGCAATAATTATTAATTAAACTAATAAAAAATATGCAACTAAATTAAAGAGCGAAAGAAATAATTACTTACTAATTAACGAAGAAAGTTGATGCGTTCCAAGCGAAGTCTTGAATCTAAATTATCTAAACTATCTATTTTAATCTAAAATCCAAGAATTTAAAACTAAGGAATTTAAAGAGTAACTAAAGAAATAGAAGAGCACTTTTATAGATTATATAGTTTTTGAAAAACTTGGGCCGCAAGTTAGGTTTAAGTCGGGTTTCTGGGCCCGATAACGGTAAGACTTAGCGGTATGGGTTACCGCTAACTATACTGTTAACCCTCTCTGAGTAGTCTCTATCCATCCGTAGCGGTGTGGTAGCAGTAAGATTGTAATCGTTAAGTATACCGCTAAACCTCTCTGTCGTTTCCTAACGGTGTAACTAACGGTATAAAGGTACCGCTAAGGTTAATATTAGTTTGGTTTGGAGCTCTCTCTACATCTTCAGCGGTAAAATAGCGGTAAGGGTTACCGCTAACTCCCAGTTTTTGCTACTTCTTCGTCAGAAAGCTCGATTCTCAGCTCTTACTCATTGAACTTCGTCTCTTATGCGCCGAGCTCCTCCGGTTACTTAGCTATAAGATGAAAAACATAGAATAATCACCTATTTTCAACGATTTAGATCATAATACGGTAAAATAAGTCGAAAGTATAAAAATACGAAATTAAGCTTAATCTACCCAACTTATACCGAAATTAATAAGAAAACTTAACAAAAATACTAATAAAAATAAGGACAAATATACGCTAATCACGATGCTGGGCACTAGTTGAGGTCCATTCTGGGCGCTGAAATACTGCCTAAGTTGCTGCCTAGGGGTGTTGCTCCTTAGGTGTGAATTTAGGCAAGTCTAGGCCACCATTCCAGAATGTTTTGTCATTTTGAAGCTTGCTCTTGGCACTAATTTCGCATGCAAATAGGAAAGGTTAGGCTTGAATTTTGGCCTCCATACCTCAACTATTAAATGAGAATTTTAAATATCAAAACCCAAGAATTACACCAAACCTTCAATTAATTGAAACTATTTAACCCAATTAAATATAAAATTAACAAGACATGTGAAAAAGAACAAAACAAGAAAAACCACATAATAACTTAATAAGATTCTATTAAAAACTACTAAAATCAACATTCTAATTAAAAACACGAAAAAAACACCATAATTACATGCAAAACAGAGATGCATATAATGCATTGAGTAAATCGAACGTATTTGATGGAACTAATTCTAACACATTAATTTAAAATTTCAAAAATAGGTAAGCTAACGAGAAGGTATTTTTCTTTGATATTGAGGTGGATAGTGAGTCTAGATTGTCTAGTATCTTTTTGGAGAGATGGGCATATGTGATAGTACTACGATTTATTCGATGATTTGTTTGTGCATGATACTACGTATCGTACTAACAAACACGACATGATTTATGGTCCATTTGTCGGCATGAACCATCATGGTAAAAATTTTATGTTTGGGTGTGGGTTTCTAATGAACGACAGAGCAGAGTACTTTGAGTGGTTATTCAGTACGTTCTGAGATCCATGGGTGGCATGCATCAGACTACAATCATGACCGACCAATCTGCTACCATGGCTGTTGCTATTTTCAAGACTTTCCCAATGTCACGCCATTATTTTTGTGTATGGCATTTTGTCACTTGTGAAGAAATAATAATCTTTAACGCCTTTTTTCACTAATATAGAATGCCTTCTGTGGCGTTCTAGATTGAGCTGCTCTAGAAATTCAGACTCTTTAAAACGCATGTTTCAGGCGCTCTAAAAAGTGGGAATTTGTAGAATGACTAGGTACCCATTCTACAAAACACATCAACCCGATTTAGAAAGTGATTTTCTAGACTGGGTTTTGAAAAGACGTTTTAGAAAGTGATTTTCTAGAATGATTTTTGAAAATGCGTTCTAAAAAGTATGATATCTAGATCGAGTTTCCAAAAGGGCGTTCTAGAAAGTACGATATCTAGAATGAGTTTTGAAAAGGCGTTTTAGAAAGTACAATATCTAAAATGGATTTTGAAAAGATGTTCTAGAAAGTATGATATCTAAAACTGATTTTCAAAAACAGTTCTACATTAGTGTGATTTATAGAACAACTTTTCATAAATCTGTTTTACATTGCGTGATTTCTATAACGACTTTTTGTAAAACCGTTCTAGATAGTAGAAAAAAAAATTAAAAAATGAAATGAAAGCACGTGCCAATAAATACATTAAAATCATCAATACATAATTAACTAACAAATACATCAAAATTCATTAATATCAAGACAATCATAAACTTAATACCAACATAACCAAAACATATCATTATGGATGATCCAAAAAATTAAAAAAATCAATCACATTTATCATTAATGTTGAAGACGTATCATCGGGTGAATCATTTTTTTTCGCAAGCATATGCCTCAACCATAATCATCTGAATAACGATGAAAAATGCGCAGATCATCGTACAAATTAAAATTTTTTTTTGCTAGATTTCTCAAACAAGAAAATAAACGTGGAAAGAAACAAAGATACCGGTAATTAAACACCTGATTAAAAGTAAGGGTCCCAGGTTTTTCACTGCAAATGGTAGTCCCTGAAATCATTGTTTCACAAGATGATAACCTTCTGACCTGCAGATTAAATGTGCAACGTGACTCAGAAAGAATTAGAAAGGAAGTGTGAGGATAAGAAATGGGGTCAGCTGTGCCGTCAATCTACATAAGAATACATACCAATTACTTATCAGCAATCATTTTTCACATTAAATATGCAAGCCTACAAGGCAAATATATGTTAAGGATGTCAAAACTGTAGAAAGAAATGTATAATTATACAACAGCCATACTAGCAAAAATAGTGGGAACAAAGTAAGGAAGCATTAGAGAAAAAGAGATTCAAATTGATGAATATCCTCGTTTAGTTTGGATGGTCAGAGTAGGATTGTAGAAATTAGAAAAGAAACGAGTGACAAAATTTAACCAAGAGAGCGTTAACAAAGAATCCCTTTGTAGAAAAATAAAATAAAATACTTACTTCTAAAAAACAAGCATTAGCAAAAAATCTAGCAGTAACTGCCTTCCTCACTACCCAAAATAAATAATAAATAATAGTAAAGACCGAAAAAGTACTTAAAAATATATAAAAAAAACTCTACTTACATGCGTAATACCTTCGCAAGATAAGGGCTATTCTTAAAGGTTGTGCAGTTCTTCTCAACTCCTGTCGAATTTCCTCAACTCTTTTCTGCAGTGAAGCCAACATGGATTTTAGAAAAACAAAACATTGGGAACTTGATAATACATAGTTGTAGATTTTAAGATACTCATCTTGATGCGACTAAAAAGATTACTGCTTCAATAATAATAAGTGCTAACCTCGAATATGCAATCAACGACCTGATAAGTTTCCAGAGAGCTCCTGGCGACCTGATCACTCCTTCCTGCAAAACAAAACCAAAGCAAAGGTGGTGGATGGACCCAACGTAGGCTCTCCGATGCTTAAGTTAGAAAGTGTTGAGAGAAATACGAGAGATCAAAACATAGGATGTAAAATAAACTTAGAGAGAAGAATGAGACCTGGGTCCTCTTTATATAGAGAAGAGAAGTATTCCCATTATAGGGTTCCTCACTCCAATTAAATCTATAATACCGTAAATAGCGACCGACTTACAATTAGAATTCCTCCTGTATGCTAAGTTCCCATAAATAATAGAACTCTCGCTGAATTACCTTAATAGCCATGGACTAATAACCATGTTCATAATTGTAATCCGCCGGGACCCCATAAGATAGCCCATATTAGCCCATCAAAACCAAAAAACCATGAGGCCCAGTTCTCAACGTTGAGCTACCACTCAGTGCCGAGCTGGTATAGTAATACTTATATCATAAGAGCTCACCACCTCCTATAAGAGCTCGCCACTCCTATGCGTCAGGTCGCTGCCCTCCAAAACAGCTCGCCCAACTTCTAGAAGGACTGCACCTTCTAAGAAATGAGGTCGCTTACTAAAATCCACATAAATACCTGCATGTTGTCGATGTGAATATTTGATGTGTATAAGTTAATCCCCCACATTCTGGTTGGTTGAGGTAGGAAACCAAGTAGAATTTAATCATGAGTTACCTCCGAAGTCAAACAGTCATGCTTTTTGAAAAGGCACGGTACCCTCAGCCATCACTTCTCATTTAAGATCATTAAAGGCACCTTTGGACCATGTCAAACACGCGTCGCCAGCCCGTTACCTCGTAATATATTTGAATCAGCTGAGTGTAATTTTTTTTGTCTTCTTTCCTCCCCACTGCATAACCAATTGATGATGAACATAGTTCCATTTACTTATGATTCTCCAAACCCTAATTCCTCTAACCCGGATATGGCTTCCGACACTAATTCTGTAGAAATCCCCCTCAAACGCCATAATAGGAGAAGAAACCTACTTATATATCGACTCAGTTTGACGGATGAACCAGAATGAGATATCTCTTGCCCCGAGATTGAAGCACAAACTAGAGCCTTATCTGAATAAATCCCAAAAGGCATCCCAATAGTACAACCAGAAATGCCCTCAACCTCTCAGCCCTAACATTTCATTGTCAATCCAGTAACAATAGTACCTCCGTTGGTGCATGCTTATTCGTACGTTTTTGTTACACTTTTGTACATATTTTGAGTCATGTTTGAGTCTTTTTACCGTCTTATTGGGTCAAGAATAAGCTATTTTGCATGATTTTGCATTATTTAGCATTTTGGACCATTTTTCAATAATCGGTCATTTTGGACCATTTTTCTTGTTTTTCTCTTTCAACCGAATCACTTGACAAAACCTGGGAGATGAAGATGAAGAATCAGTGCTCGAAGTAGCGAAAAGAACACCTATCCGATCGGATGAGCTCAATAACCGATCGGATTAACTTTCCAAACACGCACTGATCGGATAAGTGCTATGTCCGACCGGACAAGAGGACAAAAGCTTTCATCCGATTTGACTCATGAACAATCTGATCGGACTGATACGTTACAAATGCATATTTTCAGGATTCTTCAGTTACGAAACGGTTCTTGAGCCTTTAAAACTCACAAGTTCTCACAGAAGACCCATACTTTCATCCCTAAACTGGATCATATACATTGGAAGAGAGAATTGACAACTTTCTCAACCTTTGACTTATAGCCCTTACGGAAAATTCATTTAGAAGTTCGATTGGTTCATGATAAGAATTGAAGACAGATATTCGTGACAAGCTTCCTGGATTCAGCGAGGTTCATTTCATTTCCAGGAATAGCTGGATTTGGCAATGTTTCATCGTAGTATCGTGGTTGAGTTTTCTCATGATTTAGTAAACTCTAAACTTTTATCTCGTTAATTAGTTCGGTAATTCATGTTAGATAGTAATATTGTGATATCATGTTTGGATATTTCTTATGAATTGTTGATGAATAAGTTTTTGTGAACGATTTGGTGATGGATTGTTTAATGTAAATTTATTTGATTAGTATCATTATGGTTTGGATAACTTGGTGTGGATTGTCTTAATTAGAATTGCTTTTGGATAATTTTTGGGGAATGAATATCTATTGTTTGATAAAACGTGTGAATGATATTTTATGGATAATTCTTTAGATCGAGTAATAATGGTTATTGTTGAGTTCGTGAATCGATAAAACTACTCTTGCGAAGAGGTTGACGCCCTTGAAGCAAGATAAGTTCATTGAGTTTTCTTAAATCAAGTACTTCCGAAATTTCGGGATGAAAACCCCCTTTGATCGCGTGTTTAGTATTATAACTTGTGTTTTATTAATAATAAACATCGATGACTCCGTATTTCCACTCCTATAGAGAATCGACCCGGTTTTACTTGCCAATCTACGAGTGACCCCGTTCTCTTGCGGGCAAACTAACTTATTTTCAAACGTAGACGCGCATGGTTTAACTTGGATTCTAATCTTGAAACACAAAAGTTCGAATCAAAACTTGACGCCGTTTCCGGGGAGTGGCAAAGGTGTTAACGTAGTTTATTCATGTTAAATTTATGTTTGTTACGTTTATTTTTGTGTTTGGTATACCACTCGATACGTTGAGATTGTTTGTTGTTTATGCAAGGTTGTAGAGGCCAAAGAGATGAACTTATGCCATTCATAGATAACATTGAACGAGTAGGAAAACCAAGGCGACTTTTTCCTTCCCTGATGGGAACCAATCCGAAGCAACTCAAGCCATCATGTCGACCAATCTACTTAATGGCGGCCGAGGAAACGGAGGTAGAGGAGGAAGAAAAAATGGTCGAGGGAGAGGGCAAGACAATCGTAACCATCCTCACGATCAACCATATGGCATGCCACCCGAAGATGACATGAAAAATCAAGATCACAATCCACATAATGATATCTAGAATGAAGATGCACGAGCATTCGCTCAAATTGGAAATCAAGAGCATGATTGTGACGAAGAACCGAGAGGACACGGGATCCTTGAACATGTTAATCCTACGGTGCACAATAGGGTACCACAACCCCATGATGACCGCCGAGTGATGTGGACAGAACAACCAGTCGATCGAATGCCATAATATTTCTGAAACTGAGAGGAAGCCCGAGCCTTCAACGCATGGGAAAATCAAAGATCCAAAGATAATCGGGTTAGAAATGGCAGTCCCCATCCCCGAAACAACCAACAAAATCATTTTGAATTCGATAACCAAGCACGAGGACTGAATCATTTCAGAAATGGAAGAAATGAACAAATGTACTGTGTTTGGCAAAATGACGAGTACGACCAAACTTATAAAGATGAGCAATATAATGGTTATGGTGGAGGAAGAAAATTTATTGGAGGCTGAGGGCAGCAATATCCAAACAAACGCCGAAAAGGAGACCGTGTGTGCCCAAGCATTGGCCCATATAGTTCAGCTATCGTCTTAGGCCCCACGGCCCGAGACTACGAGTTGAAGTCCAACATTGTCAACCAATTTCCAACCTTTTACGGAATGCCGAACAAAGACCCGCTTAATTTAATTCGAGAGTTTTATGCGGTGGTGTTCGGGATACCAGGATTTAGATTAAATGAGAATCAGCTAAGGATGAGGTGTTTTCCAAGTAGCTTGAAGGACAAGGCCAAACAGTGGCTTTTGTCATTGCAACCAAATTCCCTATCTAACTGGGACATGGTGTTTAAGAAGTTCGTTGGCATATTCTATTCGTCTCAAACGACGGCCAAACTAAGGAGAGAAATCACCAATTTTGAACAAATAGTGAGTCATTCCACGAAGCGTGGGAACGATACAAAGGACTTCTACAAGCATGCCGCATCACAACAATAGTCCCGAAATGGTCAACAACTATTTCCTTGAAGGATTGTTGCTAAACTTTAAGCAACAAGTTGAGAACAAGGTCAACAATTTTGGAGACTTAACTGCGGTGGAGGCATGAGATTTTTTTGAACTTTTGGGTAAAAGATCTAGGCAAACGATTTCCAGACCAAGGAAAATTAGAGTGAACGAAGTATCGGCGTCGAAAGGGGAGAGTGGCAAACTTGAGGAGCTCACAAAACAAGTTGCATTGTTGGCTGGAATGATGACGTGTGAGAAGGAAACGACGCAATCATCACACGAAACATGTGGAGTTTGTGGAGCATTTGGACATGGAGCTAACATGTTTGACGTAACATTTGACGAAGACGAGGACAAAGAGGTGAACACTGTTTTGCATGTAATTTTTGTGTTTTTTCTAGTATTTTAAGTTAGAGTTTAGCGTTGTTTTTCGTCGTTTTGAATCGTTTATTCTAGTTCTTAGGTCATTTTCTTGTTTTGTTTGATTCTAGGCTTATAGTGTACAAAGTGTGAAGATGTTTGTGCTATTTTTGGGTTTTTAAGTTTGAATTCTTGTTTTATAAGTGGCTAAAAGGAATATATTAACTCGGTGGACATTTTGGACCGGAAAATGAGAAATTCGAGCCGAAAGCATCCAGGATCGACTGCCGATCGACTGGTGGTCGATCGACCGACAACAGATCGACTGAAAGAGCCCCAAATCGACTACTGAACAATAGCCAACCTCTTAGAAGCAGGGCAGTCGATCGACTGCCTTGCAGTCGATCGACACCCCAGCAGTCGTTCGGCTGCGACGCTGAGGGCAGTGGGAACTTTTGTGTTTTTGTCGTTTTTGCCCCTTCAAACAACTATATAAAGCCCACATCTTGCACCAATGAATTATACCTCTCTCTACCCAACCCTATCTTGGGTTTGGGATTAATTACTCTCAAGCTCTTGGATAATTCTCTCTTTCTTAGGTTTCGGATTTAATTTGAAGCTTAGTTGTAATTTCTCTTTCTAGATTTAGATTTAATTTCAAGCACCTCCTTAGGTTTTAAGCCTAAGAAGAATTCAGGTACTCCTCTGGATTGTTACTTTGATGCAATTAAATTCAAGCTTGTTTCATTTCTTAATTCAAGTAAGTTTCCTTTCAATTTCATGTTTTGTGCTTTAATTCCATGCTTTTTTCTTCATTTCCATGCTTGTTCTTCATTTTAAGCTTTTTGTCTTAGCACCTTGAATCATGTTATATCTTAAGAATCGGCTATGGAATCTAGATGAGTGACACATCTAGATCATAGATCGGGTCTTGGATCATCTTGATT
Organism: Phtheirospermum japonicum; assembly: GCA_014905375.1. Taxonomy (NCBI): domain Eukaryota; kingdom Viridiplantae; phylum Streptophyta; class Magnoliopsida; order Lamiales; family Orobanchaceae; genus Phtheirospermum; species Phtheirospermum japonicum. The sequence goes on along the minus strand of BMAC01000021.1, from coordinate 2,534,442 downwards.
TTGAGTTTTTCACATGTTTTATTTGCAATTTAATTTTCATTCTTTGTTTCATGCTTAATCCTAGATCTATGCTTTGTTGATTGTTATCTTTCATAAAGTTTCGAACTTTCCCATCAATTTTCATTGTTTATCCATTCATATTTTCAATTCATGTTAATTTGCATTATTCAAGTTTTTATGTTCATGCAAGCTTAGTTGTACCTTGTGCATGCATGCTTGTACTTGGTAAAACGTTGCTTGTTTTTGCTTATTTTTGATTTTGCTTTGCATTTTTAATTAAGGCATACGACCGAGGTTAATTGCTTTATTTTCATTTTCCTTAATTTTCCAAATCTTGAAACACATTTAATCCTTCAATTGAATCGATCTCCGATAATACCAAGCCAAATGAACCTTTGATATATTCATCACCACTAAAACCCTTCTAACAAACGCCGTGCAAGAATTCCAATCCAACAATAAATTCGGTCAAAAGTTCACTAAAACTTACAACTCGTACAATCTTATTATCCGAGACCATCCAAACCTCAGATATGGACCGGGGAGTCCTAATTACGTACCACCTTCCATACAAATGAATCTTCAATATTTGGTACCACCACCACCAAACAAAAGTCAAGGAGGACCGAGCAATTACAATTCCTATCAGAACAAGGGGCAAAATGGTTATCAACAACGTTTTCCGCAGAGGCAAGGTCAACCACAACAACAACAATATAAAACTCCGCCACAACAACAGCAACCCCCAATACCCCAAGATTCCGAAAAAGAGTTGCAACTTTGGAGGCAAAGTCAAGAGATAGAAATGCTACGTAATCGAGAAGAGACCCTTCGAACCATCGAGGAAAATAATCGAACAAAGAAACAAATGGACAAGTTGGAGATGATGACAGGGCAACTTTCTGCGTCCATGGAAAAACTCGGAGCCAACCCCACAAAGCTCCCCATTCAACCCAAGCAGTCAATTGCCATACATGTGCTACAGGGAGGCAAGAAAGTCAATACCAGAATTAGAGTGACGGAAGGGGAAGATCATGATGACGAAGGTATTTTGAAGGAAAAATCAGCCAAGGAATCCAATCAGATAGGGCAAAAATCCGATCGGACTGGAGGCCAGAAAGTTTTGTCCGACTGGACGAAGCAAAATCCCGATCGAACTGGGAGACAGAAAGTTTTATCCGATCGGACTGGGTAAAAATCCGATCGGACTGGAGGACATAAAGTTTTGTATGACCGAACAAAGCATAATACCGATTGGACCAGAGTACAGGAAGTTTTATCCTATCGGACTGAAGAGGATATCCGGTCGGATGAAACCCATACGCAGGACATGTAAGCATTCTCAAACAGCAATGAGTCATCTGAGACTCTGTACCATTTCCAAACAGACTCAAGCCAGCGAAAGAGAGTAAGAAATTCATAGAACTCTCAAACATGTTGAAGAACGTGAATGTAAACTTACTCTTGTTTGATGTGATCAAGGCAATACCGGGTTACGTGAACTTTTTCAAAGAACTAGCATCAAAGGATAGGAAGCTAGAGGCAAACGAGAGAATAGTGTTGTCAAAAGAAGTGAGTGCAATTTTCCATGAACCACTACCACTGAAACTAGGCGACCCAGGGAGTTTCTGCATCACTATAACTCACGGGGATAGACAAAAAGCTAGAGGAATGCTTGATTTAGGGGCAAGGATCAACTTGATGCCCTACGCCCTTTACAAACAGTTCAACCTTGGGGAGATGAAACCAATAAGCTTGAGACTTCAGTTACCCAACTGATCAGTACGACATTCTCTGGGAGTAGTCGAAGACGCTTTGGTAGAAGTCGGTTCCTTAGTAGTCCCCGTGGACTTTGTGATATTAGATGTCGTAGAAATTACAAAATCGAGCAAGGAGCACATAATTCTTCTTTGTAGACCTTTTATGGCAACATCACATACCTAGATCGACATGGGCCGAGGAAAAATGACACTTTTAATGCTCGACGAATCGGTCATGTTTTCACTTAGAGACATTCGATGAGTTCCTTCACATTCAATGGAACCCGATTGTTCTTATCTCGATTCATATGATCAATGCGCAAAGAATTGTTCAGCATAACACCTTTCGAGGAATGGAACGTCGAGGACGACGATTTTAACACAGAGGGGGTGGTCTACCTATTCGAGATTGATGAGGATCACGTGAGCAAAATATTTGATTCAACCCGTGGTAGAACCTAAAATGGAGTTGAAACCACTTCCGAGCCACCTTAAGTATATTTTTCTCGAAGCCAACGAGAGAAAACCCATGATAATTTTTGTGGAACTAGGCGACCATGAAGAAAAAGAATTGATCGAGGTACTTAAAAAGTACAAACAAGCAATTGGTTGGAGCATCGAAGACATTAGAGGAATAAGTCCGGTGACGTGCATGCATCTGATTGAGTTAGAAGAAGGAGATAAACCAATAAGGGACGGACAAAGACGCTTGAATCTGACACTTCAAGAGGTAGTCAAAAAGGAAATTTTCAAACTCAAGGAATTATCTACCCCGTGTTCGATAGTGAGTGGGTCAGCCCAGTGCACGCCGTTCCGAAGAAAGGAGTAATAACTATTATGGAAAATGAAAAGGGAGAGGTTGTTCCAACGCGATTAACCACCGGGTGGCGCATGTGCATTGATTACCTAAAACTAAATGCAGCAACAAGTAAAGATCACTTCCCACTTCCATTCATGGATAAAATGCTCGATAAACTGGCAGGGCACGAATACTATTGCTTTTTGGACGGCCTTTCAGGCTATTATTAGATAGAGATAGCTCCGGAAGATCATAAGAAGACTACATTCACGTGTTTTTTTGGCACGTATGCTTACCAGAGGATGCCATTCGGATTATGCAATGCACCAGCAACATTCTAGAGATGCATGCTTTCCATCTTCACCGAGTTCATTGACGACTTCCTCAAAGTCTTCATGGACGATTTTTTGGTATATGTCTCATCTTTCTCTCATTGTTTAAATAATTTATCTAAAGTGCTTGAACGATGTGTAGAGTCTTGTTTGACGTTGAGTTGGGAGAAATCGAACTTTATGGTAAAAAGTGGGATCGTGCTTGGGCATGTTGTGTCAAGCTAGGGGTTAGAAGTCGATAAAGCCAAGATTGATGTTATTGATACCCTCCCAACAACTAAAGATGTCAAGGGAATTAGAGATTTTCTAGGGCATGCGGGATTTTATTGGCGTTTCATAAAAGATTTTTCTAAAATTTGCCGCCCGTTGTGTAAATTATTGAATAAAGATGTGCCTTTTGAGTTTGATGATATATGTCTTGATGCCTTTAACGTATTGAACAAAAAACTCACACAGGCACCGGTTGTAGTTGCACCCGATTGGTAACTACCATTTGAGATTATGTGTGACGCGTCTAACGATGCGGTAGGGGCTATTTTGGGGCAACGAGTCGATAAATTGCTAATGGTGATCTATTATGCTAGTCTTATGCTAAATAGTGCACAACATAATTATGACACCACTAAACGTGAACTATTTTCTGTAGTATTTTCATTAGATAAATTTTGTTCTTATATTGTTGGGTCAAAAGTAATTATGCACACCAAAGTAAACCAAGGTTGATTCGTTGGGTTCTTCTTTTGCAAGAGTTCGACGTTGAAATCAAGGATAGAAAAGGATGTGAAAATGTGGTTGCCGATCATTTATCTCGCATGTTAGTAGATAGTGAGTCTAGCAAACTTGATTTTGTCGATGATATTTTTCTGTATGAGGATGATAACACTGTTGAAAACATTGGCGAGCCTTGGTATGATGATTTTGTCAATTATCTTGCATGCAATATTATTCCTAACCACCTTTCTGCTCAAGAAAAGAAAGAGATTTTTGTCTAAGTGAAGGAGTTTCTTTTGGGATGATCCATACCTGTATAAACGTTACAAGGATGGAATCTATCAAAGGTATGTACCGAACGAAGAAAAGAATGATGTATTGAGGTTTTATCATGATGAGGGATGACATTTTTGGAGCCAGAAGACAACATTCAAAATCCTCCAGTCCGGTTTATATTGTCCCTCACTATTCACTGACGCACACTATTACTGCAAGACATGCGATAATTGTCAAATATCGGGCTCAACAGGGAAGAAGAAAGAGATGCCATTGGTTCCGAATCAAGTAATCGAAATTTCAATGTATGGGGCATCGATTTTAAGGGACCATTTCCGAAGAGTGGAGAATAAGAGTACATCCTTGTTGTAGTTTATTATGTTTCGAAATGGGTGGAAGCAATCCCAGCCCGAAAGGCTAACTCTGAGATCGTTCTCAAATCCTTACACCAGAACATTTTCAGCCATTTTGGAGTGCCAAGAGCGATCATAAGGGACGGAGGAAGCCATTGTAACCGTGATTTCGATCGGTTGATGAGCAAATACGGGGTGCGACACAAAGTAGCAACCCCCTATCATCCACATACGTCGGGAGAATTGGAGACGAGTAATCGACAAATTAAAGGCATTGTTGAGAAGATAGTAAAGCCAAGCCATAGAGATTGGGCGATTAAACTCATTGATGCATTATGGGCATATCGAACGGCCCACAAACGGTTTTGGGCATGAGTCCCTTTCGATTGATTTATGGAAAAGCTTGTCATCTACCAATTGTGTTAGCACAAAAAGTGGAATGGGCAATACGTAAACTAAACATTAATGTAAACGAGGCCGGTGAATTTCGAAAGTTAGAATTGAGTGATTTGTAGGAAATAAGAAATGACTCTTATGAGGTCACGTGGGCAAGCAAGCAAAAGATGAAAGATATGAATGAAAAAAAGCTTGTTCATAAGGAATTGGAGGTAGGGAAACTAGCCTTACTATTTAACTCACATTTCAAACWTTTTCCAGGAAATCTCAAGTCGAAATGGAGTGYGCAATATTTGATTACTAATATCAACAAATTTGGGGCTGTCACTTTGTGCGACAAGAAAAGCGATTTCACATTCCAAGTCAATGGGCATCGAGTGAAATTGTATCATGGGGACCTATCCCCAAAACCGATCGTGAGGTCATGCTACATAARGATCCACCTCAAGAGTCTTGAACCAAAACGAGGTAATGTCTAGAAAAGGACGTTAAAAGTTGCACTTCTTGGGAGGTAACCGAAGTGTTCTTATTTTGTTTTCATTTCTGTACATATTTTTCATATTGGAAAGTTATTATTTATGCTTTAATATGTTTAGAAAGCTAGAGATCAACCTTCATCACAAATCATCCGATCGGAGGGATGAAGACAACCGTTCGGATCAAACTTATTGGACTATCATCCAACCGAATAAAGATTATAGCCGATCGGATATGTAAACTACACACCATCCAATCGGACAACACACAATCCGATCGAATATCTCTGCGAGATCAACTGATTCTAAACACAGATTTGGGAAGAATATTGCGCAAGGTAAGGATTGTGATAAATATTGGCTATTTTTCAATCCTATTATTTTATGGTAATCAAGGAAAAACTAGGAACGTCTTGATTTTATAATATCCTTATGTTTCCTTCCTCTAAGCTCTGGATTCCTATAAAAACCCATCTTCAGTGTTCTAGTTCCTCACAACAGTCTTTTTCTTTTCACACTCCATGGTTTTTGAATACTCACTTAGAAACCTGAGCAACAACCCATCCCCCACTACTGTAGAAACAGGATACGAAAGCGGCTTAGTAACGGCAGTTCTTGAAAAAACGCCGTTAAATATGTTTTAACGGCGGTTTTCTGGAAAACTGTTGTTAAAACTATATTTTTACGGCGGTTTTTCAAGAACCGCCATTAAATCTATATTTTTACGGTGGTTTTTTTATAACCGCTGTCGATTCCTTTATTCCACGGAGGTTTAATATGAAACGCCGTAAAACCTTACTTGATACTACGGCGGTTATATAAACACCTCCGTAAAAATAGGGGCCAACTTTTTTAACACCGGTTATCAAATAACCGCCATAGAAATAATAACATTTTACGGCGGTTATATTAGAACCGCCGTAATAACTCACACTTTTTTTTGGCGCACATGTACACGCCGGTTTTGCGAAATCGCCGTGAAATGTATACTTCATTTTTTACTTAAGCGGGTTTTTTTTGGCACATGTATACACGTCTCCTCCCGTCCTTACCCAAATTTCATTGTGAGCCCTAATTGCACTTCCCCGTATCAGAAATTGCGGCGGATTCGAAGATTCAATCTCCGGCACGACGGCCTCCTCTTCGCTGGTCCAGTCCTAATCTCTGCCCAAGCTCCACCTTAACCACGGCGGCCTCCTCTTCTTCGTCCAACAAAACACTTAGTCCTATCCCGTCGATTTTACCCCAAATTTCACATACTTAGCCCTATCCCCAAAATTGCACCTCCCAGATTCTGAAAGCGGCGAAGAATAAGTCTCCGGTACAGGAAGGCGGCTGAGTTTGGTGATGTTGCTGGACAATGTAATTTGGCCATTGCGATTCTAGAAGGTAGATTTATTGTTTGTTTGTTTAGTTACTTTTTTTTCTTCTTTATATGGATTGTGATTAGTTTTCACTATGGAGAGTTGTTTGGTTTGTGAAAATGATGGATGTTAATTTTAGTTTATGTTCTTTCTTCCCTTTTTTTTTTTTTTTGTGTGATATTTTTCTTTAATTTTTGTAGTTACAAATGATAAACCAGAAAATAATTGGGGAGCGAGAGTTTGAGAGATAGAGAGAGGGTTGACTATATCTCTTTGAAAAAATGGGGTTCAATTGAATGGGACTTTTCTAAAATTGGAAGCTCTTTTTTTTGTTTGTTTGTTTGTGTGTGTGGCTACTCTCCAAAAGGTTATCTTTTGATGTCTATATGGGATTGTTCAACACAAAGAAGAGCGATTCTTAGGTTTGTTGTGTAAGCATTTCTTGATAGCTATGTTTATGTTGCAGCTGATTGTCCAAATTTTAAAGAAGCTATTYAGTTGCTATACAAAGCTTCTGTTGCTGGCCATGCTCGTGCTCAATACCAACTTGCGCTTTTTTTACATCAAGGTCGAGGGGTAGAAAAAAGTCTACAACAAGCGGTATGAGCTTCAAATTTACTTTTCGATGTAGGCTGCTAGAATACATGGCATTAAATCTTTAAATGAAACCAAGTCCGAAGTAGGAAAAATAACATGTTTTACCTTTCTATGTGTTGATTAATGGAGTTTGTATGTAAATAAGTTAGACCAAAAGCAGAATAAAATTTCTATAGCAGCGGTTCACTTACTTGTAAATCTAATTATATTATGCAAAATTAGAYATAAAAGCTAGCATTTGAAAACACCAAAAATATAATAATCACCCTTTTTGAAGTGTTTTAAAACATTTCAAGGATTGGTACCTTGATTTGTTGACTGGATAGATTTGGGCAAAACCATTGCTGGTATCTTTAACAATGTTCCCAAAAACTTGTCCATGAATGCTGCCCTTTGGAAAATTAAGATTTAGCCAAGGGTGAGGCACTTCCCATAAACCTTTTTCAGCAATGAAACATAYACAAAGGACAAGATTTAAGCAAGGTGCACATTGGGTTCGATGAAGTTTATAAACTGAAAAATGGGCCCATTTTAACCGCTTAACATGCGCCGAGACAAGAAGAACATTCCCGGCCTAGACCCTATTGGCTTGGTTTTTTGGTTAAGTGAAAATTTGTTTAATTTCTATTAAAAAAAGATAGTAAAAGCACAATTAAGTCTTTTATTCTATTTTTTATTCTATGGTGAGCAAAATCATTAAAGAYAAGTGTAAAATAAGTTAGCACTCCATAGTTTATATAATTAGATTTTCAAATTCTGAACTCTCCATTCAAACACTCAAACAACTCTCCACTTTCTTTCATACTTTTTTGAGTTAGATATTAATAAATTGGTTCTGTGTAATTGTGTGTGTATTTCTTGGACCATTAGTTTTTCTTGGAATGTGTTTTATGTATTTTCAATTTCTCATTTTTTGGTTAATTTATTATTTTTATTACTCATAGGTAAAAAAAAGAATTTGGCGTTTCTTGCGAACTAGATATTTACAGTTTGTTTTTGCATCAGAATCCTTCATAGGTGGAATTTTATCTCCTGTTTCAAATAAGATCGACTGCTACGCAATCGATAGACTATTTTTTAGTCGATCGACTGATGGTTGATCGATAGAATTTCAGTCGATCGACATAATCTTAGTCGATCGACTGCCTTCCCAAAACAAAAACTCACTGTTCTTCAGTCGATCGAATTAAATATATTTTTCTAATTTATTAGGTGACGAGCATTAAGGGGACTTAGGATTTCAACTACGTGCATATCACTCGACTTTCCACGACATTTTACGAGGTAGGGACCACCGACTTGTCTTGTGTTAAATTTTACGTGCTCAAATCTACGTACTATGTATATCATGAAGTTCTATGTTTATAAATTAATATAGCCGTGGACCCAAAGTTGTCTGTGACGGGGAAAAGTGTCATTGGGTTTATCCCAGCGTCTATATCCAATGATTAAAACTAGGGGCCTTAAGTGCCTATGACCGGGGAAAAGGGTCATCGGGGAAACCCGCCGCGTTTTAGCTGCAGTCAACTGTCTTCTACGTTAAAATTATGAATTCTATGGTTAATTGTGCTATTTGTGAGTTGTATAAMTTTGCATGAGGTATGTCGGTGTAACTATTGAGTACGTTGAGATCATCCCAAATCAACGACGTGTTTTTCASGTACAAATGAAGATATCGAATGAAAGGGAAACGAGGAGGGGAATGAAAAGTCTTGATGTTGGTTTTATGTTTTAAATCTCGTTTCATTGTTTCAAATAAGGGTTGAACTAGACATAAAGAAGTTTTTTTGATTATAAATTACTTTTGATGGTGATTTGGGTTATTTACATTATGATCATTTCCGCTGCGAAATTCTTGAACGTTTTTTTTTAAATGTAAATCTTTTAAATTAAAATCATGAAAACTAGACATTTATTGTGATCCCAAAATTTCTCCATTTAATTATTTAAAAATATAAATCAATTTTCGACTAAAGTGAAATCGGGGCGTTACAGAAGGTGGTATCAGAGCCAAGGTTTTGAGTGGTTCTGTAGACTCGTTTCTTTTGTGAAAATCAAAAAGTTTATAAAATAAATATTTGGATTGCTTAAATAGTTTTCATTCCTCCTCGTTGAACATTCGTRGATATCCTCACGGTACAAAAGTTCATTGCAATTGTTTAATCATTATTTAAATTCCATGTTAATTCATAACTGCATTGTATTGGGTATGGATGMTTATACTATGGATGTGATTGTATTGTTTTGGAAATGGWTGATGATGCTTTTGWTATGAATGTGTTGTATTAGGAATGGTTGTTGATGCTATGGGTATGATTGCTCTCCAAGGAATGGAGACTTTCATTAGTTACGACTTTTCAGAGGTAGACACGGGTGGGTCATTTTGTTGTTGACCAAATATCATTTGTMGCTCTTGGACCAAGAAGATGCAATCTTACGACGTATATTTAMATTGATACCTCATAATTAACCAAGTAAACGTTTTGATGACATTAGGATATGGCGTCAAACCGAGGAAGAAGAAACGGGAACAGGGTTAATGAAGAAAACCCACCCCACTTCGACCAAACGACCGTTGACGCTATGGACACGGTTTTCACCAACTTCTTCCAACGCCTTCAAGATAACGGTTTGGGGAATGGAGGCAACAACTCGAGAGCAGTGGATCAGTTCCGTCAGTACCGACCACCAACTTTCAATGGGAGAGATGGACCTGATGCAGTGGAGGAGTGGTTTCGGTCACTCGAAAGAATCTTTCGAATGATAGCGTGCGACGACGTGTAGAAGGTCACGTGTGCCACTTTTCAGCTAACTGAAGATGCTGACCACTG
>BMAC01000021.1:2483590-2513365 GCA_014905375.1 Phtheirospermum japonicum | reverse complement strand
GACGATCAAGAGCCGATCTATGATCTAGATGTGTCACTCATCTAGAATTCCATAGCCAAACTTAATGATCTAACATGAAATCAAGTAGCTAAGGAAAAAGCATAATATGAAGAACAAGCATGGAAATGAAGAATAAGCATGGAAATAAAGCATAAAACATTAAATTGAAAGGAAACTTACTTGAATTAAAGAAAGAATACAAGCTTGAATTAATTGCATCAAAATAACAATCCAAAGGAGTATTTGGATTCTTCTTAGGCTTACAAACCAAGGCAGGTGCTTGAAATTAAATCTAAATCTAGAAAAGAAATTACATCAAAGCTTGAAATTGAATCTAAAACCTAAGAGAGAGAAATTAGATCTTAAAAACTAGAGAGATGATTTTTTTAATCCCAAACCCATGCTTGGGTTGGGAGAAAATGAGAGGTGTCTTTCAAAATGAGAGTGAGGTCCTATTTATATTACATTTAATTTGGGTTTAAATGGGCCAAAATAGCCTTAAAGGCTTAAAATTCCCGAGTTTGACCAAGTTTGACCCGGAGGCACCTTCCTTGACCATGGCTGGCTTCTTGGCACGTTTTTGGCTCGATATGGCTCGAGATGGCTCGACCATGGCCGAGCCTGGGCGCAGGTGGGCGCTGGCGCTGTGCGCTGGTCGGCAGGCCCTGGGCGGGCGCTTGTGGGCGAGTACCGGCGGGATGGCGCGCGCGGGCGCGGGCAGGCGCGAGCGGGCGCGATGGTGAGCAGGCGCTGCGCGCAGGGGCGCGCGCCTGGGGCGCTGGGGGCTGCCGAGAGACTGTGGGCGGGCGCGGCAGGCGCGAGCGGGCGCTGCCGAGAGCGCCGGGCGGATGCGCGCGGGGCGCGAGCGGGCGCGCGCACAGGCGCGAGTTTTGGCGAGCTTAGGCGAGCCACGGCGACCATTCCAGAATGTTTGGGCATTTTTGAGCCTCTCTTGGCCTGAATTTTGGTCCTCAATGCCTTAGCCTATAAATAGAGATTTTGAACATAAAAACCCAAGAATTTCACCAAACCTCAAGGTAATTGAACCAATTAAACCAAATTAAATATAAAGCTGGCAAGAAACACGAAAAACAATAAAAACAAGAAAAACGACCTAAAAACTTAACGAAAAACGACTCAAAACTACTAAAATTGATATAAAAAACTATCTAAAAATACGAAGAAAAACACAACAATTACATGCAAAACAACATTCAAGGTGCGTGCTCTCTTATTTTTTACCATTAATGATTTTCCAGCATATGGAAACTTGAGCGGGTATAGTAACAAGGGCCATCTCGCATGTCTTATATGTGCAGACGAAACGAGCTATCTACAACTCAAAAATGGGGGAAAGATTGTGTACAGTCATTCTAGGAGGTGGCTCCGACGTGATCACCCATATCGTAGATTGAAAAAAGCTTTTGATGGAAGTGTCGAGGAAGGATTTGGGCCTACACCACTAACTTGTCAGCAGGTTTATGATCGGGTGAAGGACATTAATACTGTATTTGGAAAGACCCAAAAGAGGGCTAGTGAGAAAAACATTTGGAAGAAGCGGTCAATTTTCTTCGATCTTCCGTATTGGCGCCATCTAGATGTGAGACACTGTATAGATGTTATGCACGTGGAGAAAAATGTGTGTGAAAGTTTGATCGGCACACTTCTCAACATTAAGGGCAAGACAAAGGATAACGTTAAGAATCGACAAGACTTGGCTCATATGGGTATACGTCCAGACTTGCACCCTATATCGTCCGGAAATAAAACATATCTGCCCCCGGCATGTCATACTTTGTCGAGAGAAGAAAAAAAAATGTTTTTTGAGTCTCTACGAGGCGTGAAAGTGCCACAAGGATACTCTTCCAATATCAAGAGTCTTGTTTCAATGCAAGACCTTAAATTTGTCGGCTTAAAGTCTCACGGTTGTCATGTCTTGATGCAACAAATCATAGCGGTAGCTTTACGTGACATTTTGCCAAAAAAGGTAAGACATGCCATAATTCGCTTGTCTTATTTCTTCAATGATATATTTACGAAAGTTGTTGACCCTTTGAAGCTAGATGAGTGGGACAAGGAAGCTGCTGTTATAATATGCCAATTAGAGATGCATTTCCCTCCTCCATTTTTTGACATAATGGTATCACTTAATTGTTCATTTAGTGAACGAAATTAGAGAGTGTGGTCCAGTCTATCTGAGGTGGATGTACCCTATCGATCATTATATGAAGGTTTTAAAAGGGTTCACGAAAAATCCATCTCGTCCCGAGGCTTCTATTGTCGAAAGATACATTGCCGAGGAAGCTATCGAGTTTTGTACAGACTACATGGGACAAGTGGAAGGTGTGGGGCTTCCTAAATCTCGTCACGATGGGAGATATGGAGGTAAGGGTACATGGGGTGATGGAATTCATTCCTAGAGTTTTGAGGAAGTGCTTCAAGCATATTTGTACATATTGAATAACACTGATGAGGTTCTCCCTTACCTGGATGATCATAAAAATTTTTGATGACAAATGATCCCCGAATGAAGGAAAAAGAGGTTCTAATTGATCATAATAAAACTTTCCTAAGTTGGTTTAAAAAATAAATTGTTGCTTCAGAAACTGCCTCGAAAACATTAATCCGGCTCGCACGTGGGCCTAAGAAAGATGTCATTACATTGTGTGGATATGATATCAACAAATTCTCCTTCTACATAAAGTCGCAAGATGATAAGAGTTGCTATCAAAACAGTGGGGTTACTCTTGAAGCCGAGGCAATGCACTTTTCTAGTGTAAAGGATAAAAATCCTGTTAAAGCATCTATAAAGTACTTCATATTCATTGAAGAAATTTGGGAGGTTGACTATGTTGAGTTTCGAGTGCCTATTTTTAAGTGCAAGTGGGTTGATATTAACACAGGTGTGCAAATCGATGAAATGGAATTTGCGTTGGTACATCTTCATAAGGCAGCTTATATAGACGAGCCTTTCATCATGACATGTCAAGCTAAACAAGTGTTTTATATCAACGATCCGTGTGATAAAAGATTGTCGGTAGTCCTCAAGCATGATAAAATCATGGATGATACTCATGAAAATGAAGACCCAACACTTGATAACTCTGAGACTCTCTCTTTCACAACACGAATGCCGAGACTTGAGAAAATGTATCAGACGATGTGCATGCTAATCGCAATGATCATGATGAGGGCATATGGGTGAGCATTATAATATAATTTTAAGTTAAGTATTCTTTCAAATTTCTAATTTCGAAGCACAATAATATATTACGAAAACTTTTATATCAAAAATAAACCAACATGTCAATTTAATGTGTTAATTAATAATTGGAGAAATGTAATTTTTTAAGTTCTATTTTTTGTTTCCTTGTAGTTTAACCTTTTTTTTTTTTTTTTGCTTTTCTATTTACATAGGTAAATGGCTCCTCCTGTGAGGCGTTGCTCAACTTCTCCTCAACCCACTACGTCGAGGAAGACTAGATCTTCCACACGGTGTAAAGCGATTTCCAAGGATCATGTTGGTGGCAAGAAACAACCACTTGATTTCGATAGCATTACAGGAAAAACAAAAAGAACTCATCAAGTGAAATTGAATACTTATCTGGGAAAACTTGCCCGAGAAAATGTTTCAATTTTGATTGAGAATTGGAAACTTGTACCAGATTCTACCAAGACTTTAATCTGGATAGATGTTATGGTATTTCATATCATTTCATTTTCACCTTATTATTATTTTATAATAATAATAATAATAATAATAATAATAATAATAATAATTATTATTATTATTATTATTATTATTATTATTATTATTATTATTGTTGTTGTTGTTGTTGTTACAGGCGAACTTCGAGGTTCCAAATTGTTCCCGTTTCAAAAAGGAGGTTTTCAAATCGGTGGAAAAAAAATGGAGAGATTTTAAATCATCTTTGACAACAAATTATGTATTTGGTGGTTTGAATAACACATGTCCTTGCGAAAGTTATGGTATCGAATTAAGTGAGTGGGTAGAGTTTAAAAAGACTCGATTGGACCCTTCTTGGAAGGTAAATATTAAAATCATTATTCATTGTTATTTTTTGTATGCAAGCACTAATTTTTGCCTTTTTTATTCCAGGAGAAAAGAGATAAAGCACAAGAAATTGTAAAAAAGAACAATGCTCCGCATATTCTATCTCGTGGGGGTTATGCCTTATTGGAGGAGCAGATCATGGAGAGTAAAGCAAACAAACGACGTGAGGATGCATTGCAATCTGGTGCTAGTGTTGATTCGGTTGATCCTCCATCTCCTCCTTCACGTCACGAGAGGTTTAAGCTGGCTCGCACAAAAAAGTTCGGTGAAATGACATCCGATGCAGCAAGGGAAGTTGCTAGGAAGATTGTAAATTTGTATTCAATATATCAAGATTTTTAATTTAGATTTTTTAATTTATGTCCATCCCATTTTGGTTTTTAATTCCTTAAGTAGGAAACAAAAAATATATAAATATTTTAACAAAAAATATATAAAATATTTTAACAATATTCCTATATATATAAATACAGAAATACTTGTATGAATTGGGGAATTTGGATTAAGCTAGTAAATTATAGCTACTTGTATGTCTTTCAAATTGTATGATTATTTTCTTTAAGTTCTAATTACAAGATAGAAAATCAATGCATCTCTATAATTCGAAATTTCTTTTTAATTGATATTTCATAGTTTTGTCAACAGTTAAGGGATATAAATCGATAAAAACACCTCTAATTTAATAATAACATTCTTAAATGTTTTTAAATGTTGTGAAATAAAAAATAAATTTTGTTGAGCAGTAAGCTTTACCAAGTCGATTGTAGAGCGATAAGCTTTCCCAAGTAGATTGTACGAGCTGAACTGTGACTCAGTCGATCGACTGAGGAGCAGTCGATCGACTGTCAATCGATCGACTAAGGGTCATTCGATCGACTGCTTCGCCCAAAATTGCCAAACCTTTTGTACTCCAGTCGATTCGGAGAGATCTAGTTGATCGACTGATCAATCAGTCGATCGAGTAAGGGTCAGTCGATCGACTGCTTCACCTAAAATTACCAAACCTTATGCACTCCAGTTAATTCAGAGAGATTTAGTCGATCGACTGGTCAATAAGTCGATCGACTGAAAGTCAGTCGATCGACTGGTTCGACTGCTCTGGCTCGGTTTTCTCGTTTCTGCTATAGCCGTCCGCCGGTTGTCGCTCCTCGTTCGTAAAACAAAACACAATCGACTAGTATTTTATTGTAGGATGAGTTGGAGGAGGAGCATGGAAATGACTCTTTTGGTGTAGAGGGACGGAGGGATATTCTAAGTGCTGCAATTGATCGACCAGAGCACCCTGGACGTGTTCGTGACATTGGAGGTGGTGTGGGGATCCGAGATTACTTTGGTTCTTAATCATGCGTGTCCTCGTCATCCGTAACTCCCGAACTTTTGGGTCACTTGACATCCATGATAACCGAGAAGGTTAGATCTGAGATAGCCGAACAGGTCAGGAAAAAAGTTAAATCCGAGATGGCCGTAGAGATAAAGAAAGATGTTACACAACAATTGATGCAGCAATTCACACAACCAGTTGAAGTCGGGACCCCTCCAGTTGAGGTGGATCCAAATCTCCATCGTAGTGGGATGGGGAGTTGTGTTGGCCCTTCTAACATTCCATCTCCTTCGCCTCCCCCAGCTGACATTCCATCTCGTTTGCATCCTACTAGATTTAATGATTGTTCTCCTCCCCGTCTGGTGGCCCTTGGGGTGCCTTTGTCGACAGATTTGGTTAGAGTGGTGGTTGAGGACATTCTAGATGGTGATGCTCCCGTCTCGATGACCAGTGAAGAGGTAGTCACGGTGAGGCAAGCACTAGGTGGTTTTATTGCATGGCCAAAACATCTTGTGAAGCCTATGTCAACACAGGTAATTAATTGTTTGTTTGCTAATTACACTAAAATAGAGTGTCAATAACTATTAATTTATGTTTAATATTTTTAGGATAACGAGCGACCAACAAAATAAGGTCGGGCTGTTGATAACCCCGTTCCTTAATTACTTACTATTTCAGCTCGCCTTTATGCGCATTCATTTCGTGTTTCGTGTGATGCAAGCATTTTTGGATTTGAGAAAGACATCCCAATAACCATTCATTACCAAGAAGTTTTGGACGTCGTGTAAGGTAAAACGTGTCTTCAAATCTCGAGTGTACAACTTTGGATCTTGTAAGTATATTTTAAATCTTAGTTAATTTATTTTTAGGTTCATTAATTGATTTATAACTTTGATTGATTACTTGTCATTGATATGTTAGGTTTTTGAAATCACCTGTTGTTGAGAACCGATCGGATGCTATATATGGATTCTTTGAGCCTCTATCCATACAAAATATGGGTAGCAAGAAACATGCAAACACTTTTGTCTCTTCCATTCTCAAAAATATGCACGAATATAAAAGGCAGATTTACCTGGGAGCATACCATCATAAGTAGTACAACTTAAACTATAAGTTGTAGTATTACTATAGGTTGCATGAATTACTCTTAATAATATTCATTTTGAAATGCAGGCAACATTGCCAACTCTTTGTAATTTTGCCTCAAGAAGGGACTGCCGTGTGGTTTTGTTCAAATCATGATAAGCCCGACGCAAACATCAAATCGCTAGTACAAAGGTAAACTCTAGTTTAAAATACTTACATCATATAGAATGTGAACGTATGTTTTTGTTCTAAGCATGAAATAGATTGTTTTAATAATTCAAGGATTAACATGTAATTTTTGAAATTGGGACAACATATTGTTATAATGTGATTGGTAAGTTTGGTTACATTTTGGATTTTTTTTTGGAGTTTGGTTCTAAGTATGGGTTATATTGTTTAATTTTCTCAAATTGGGACAACAAATTTGGAGCTTGTTATAATGTAACGGGTATTGTTATAATGTGCCATAATATTTCTATGTTTTTTTAATAGTGTAGTGACCTCATTTAAGATGTTGAGTGGTACGCTGCTGAGTAAATCTAAGCAGGGGGTTAATTAGCGTTCTCAAAAGGTAATGTATTACGCTTCCTTGAATATATTTGGTTGTTGCGTTTACAATCGTAAACACATCATTGAATTGTTTATTTTTTAACGAAACCTCATGTTTCTCTCACAGTGTAATAAACAAGATGAAGTTTGGGTGTACAGTTATTATGTCATGCTTTGGATGTGGACTATTGTTCGAGTGGGTATTACGGGAAATTGGCAAGAGGTAATAATTATAATATTTTATTTTAAAGCAATAATGTTATAACTTTTTTTTTAAAATTTCATTATTTCTAAATACGTATATTAAATATTATTTGCAGATGTTTCGTGACCAACCATTTAGTGTTGATAGTATCAAAGAAATACAAGATCAATGGGCGAGATATTTTATTGACATTTATGATGGATGATTGTGGTTATGTAGTAGATGTATACTATTGAAGTTTAGGTTTTATTGTGAATTGTTTTGAAACTTGGTTGCATTTTGGATTATTTTATTTGTGGATGAATTGAATTGGATTGTTTTTATGTTTGGTTGCAATTTGGATTGTTTTATTTGTGGATGAATTGAATTTGTTTGCTTTTAAGTTTGGTAGAATTTTAGATTTTTTTATTTGTGTATGAATTTGGTTCCAAGCATGAATTGCAATTTAATTGTTCTTTTGATGGCAGGAAAACCCCCCCAGAAAAAACAGTAAAAAACCGCCACCAAAAGGTAAAAATAAATGGCGGTTTTAAAAATCGCCATAAAATTATAACATGTTTTAACGACGGTTGTTAAAACTGCCGTAAAATAATTCATGATTTAACAACGGTTCACAAAACCGCCTTAAAATTACAACATGTTTTAACGGCGGTTTTTAAAACCGTTGTAAAATAATTCATGATTTAACAACGGTTCTAATAACCGCCGTAAAAATAAAGGCGTTTCACAAAACCGCCGTAAATTCAGTATTTTACCGCCACCAAAAACATTTTTGACGGCGGTTTCAAACCGCCGTTAATAGTAAATTTTACGGCGGTTGTTATAACCGCCGTGAAATCATAGTTTTTTAACATCATTTATTTAAAACCGCCATTGAGAGTGTATAAACGATGGCTGTAGTAAAACCGCCATTAAATATCCACAAAACCGCCGTTAATTCATGGTTTTTTCGGCGGTTTTTAAAAACTGCCGTAAAAATTAACGGCGGTTCAAAAACTGCCGTTAAAAGTGAAAAATAACCGTCGTTAATTCACTGTTCTGCATTAGTGCCCTTTTCACTAGGTCATGGGTGGGTAAGTAGAAAGAAAAACGAGGATACGGTGGAGAGTTTTGAAATTAAACTGGAGGATTAGAGAGAAAAAATGAGCGAGATGAGGGTTGACATCTCCAATTATATCTACGAGGAGATAGCACTGACGGAGGACAGCCACCCTCCATAAATATTTGGCCGAGGCGGACGACAAGATCGTCGATCTCAAGGCCAAGATTGCCAAGATGGAGGAGGATATAAAAAACCTTGAAGATTTGGCTTATGGACCTATACCATAGGATCTTGATTCCTTGTTTACGTTAATTCCAGCTGCGCCTATGTTTAAGAATTGGTTGTTATCATTTGGTTGAATTTCGAGTTTAAATAAAGAGCATTTATGCTCGAATATTGAATAATAAAGTATTTGTGCTTGCGCGATTTATTTTTATTTAACAAATCTTCTCATGAGTCTTGCAGGGACAACCAATGTATATACTTAAATTAAAATGTAAAAAAAAAAGTAGTATATATATATATATATTAATAAAAAATATATTACAGCGAACAGTACCATCCGACCGGATGGAGGGGGTAAACCGATCGAACGAAAGTTATTGGAGAACCAACCGACCGGATAAGAGCACTATCCGATCGGACCAAACACACTAGATTCACATCCGATCGGACAGGTCCATAATACGACCGGACGACAACGCAAATTTTATAAAAGTTAATTTTCTTAGACTCGAAAATTTCACACTTCAACTAATTATTCTCCTATATTACATAGAAAAAGAGCAAAGTAGTTTTCAAAGCAATCTTAATCCCATATTCTTGTAAACAAACATATCCATTGGAGAACTAATTCAAGCAACTCCACCCGTTCGGAAGAAAAAGATCAAGTCCAATTTGTTCCCCTCAAACCTCAAGAACACGAATCCGCGATTCGAGAGGTAAACGGCTAGAACTCAAAATCTTTAACTGCTTGAGAATTTATTTGTATGTATTTTGAAAGGGGAGTGATTGTTGGGAAAATTTAGAGGTTGTTCTTGGTTGAGAGTGTGTCGCACGGTAGGTTTCGACGAAAGTCCTGAGAGAGTTTTTGTGCCCAAATTTTTGAATTTTTTATTGCAATGGCTTCTGGATCATGACCAAAGAAAGGAAGAAACTCGGGAACAGGTCGTGGGAAAAGAACGAGCAACGCCGGGGGAGGCTTGGCTCCGTTCAATTTAATCGATGAGAGGGAGGTGACGTTGTATAAATCCTTGATTGCAAGAGATGTTTATGCTCCTCGACACATCGATACTAACTTTTGGGATCGCCAAATCGCAATGGGCGATAAAACAATGGAAAATTCATGGTGGGCATCAAGGCCCTCAACTTGGAAAAATGGGCGGACGTTAAGAAACTCGACTACCGAGTTCTAATGCTGGAGTATTTCACAACTTACAAGCCGGTTGCCAATAGCTCTTTTGCTTGCCGACTCCGCAACCGCCCATTTCATACCACCAAAGGCAACCTCGACGTCATCTTCTGAATAAATAGCGACAAACTGGGGGACGAGTCATTTCAGCACGATGATTACGATAAGAAAGTTTGGTGGAAGAAACTTTAGGGAGCACCACCGGAGCCCGGATGTCGTTTTAATTCCACTTCATTACGGTCGAATGCCATGTACTTTAGGTATAAGATTTTCATTGAAGTGTTTTTGGGAAAAGAGGACATGACGCGGATCTTGTCGTCCGAATTGCGAGCCTTGTGGATCGTGCACCAGTGGGGTGACGCGAAACTCTATCCGTTACTGATAGCCACGATAGAGAACGTTCAACAAAGGAATGATAGGAAGACGACAAGCTCACCTTGGCCACATTCGTCACTGAGGTCGCACGACACCACGGCTATGACCCTTACGATGACGACATTATCTATCCGAGTGTTGTTATGCTGGTTAAAATTCGAACATTCAATGGTCGAAATATTACCATCCTGACTTTCTTGATGCCCTCGGAAAAGAAAAGGGCCAAAAAAGTCGAAGACACCGACGATGACAATAATAAGGATGATGATGATGAGGATGACGAAGAGAATGAGGCTGACGACAAGGAGGGCGGAGATGATGGAAACACGGTTTTCCAGGATACGCGCACGGAGACTATGGGGAAGGTCTCAAGTATGGTGGCTATAGTGGTGGCTGTAGTGGTAACTATGGTGGTGGTTACTCGGATGAATAGTGGAGGCAGCAACAGGATTTCTAAGCGAGTATGATGGATCAAATGAGGTAACTGAGCCATAATCAAGGAGAGTACGCTCGGGACGCTCGCCAGGATGCGTGGGAGGCACGTGAAGAAGCCAGGACGTTTCAAGGTTTCCTGGAGAGATTGGACGCCAACATGGCCACAACTAACCAATATCTTGCTAGGTTGAACGATAACGTCGAAGCCAACAACGTATACCTCATTTCTATTTATGAACGCTTGATGAGGATTGAGCATCGCTACCCACCTCCACCTCCGGAAAAGATGGACCAGTACGCGGGCCCGTGCCCCAATTTGTATCATTTCTATCCAAACTTTTCCATTCTTTATTTTATTATTTTATTTTATTTTGTGTTGGGTGCGTGAGTGTCTGTACTAAATAATTGATTTGAATTTTTGCATGTTTGAACTGTTCCTTCCCATTTATTACTTATTTTGGTTAGCAACCAGGAGATTGCTAATTTTTTTTACAGGAGGGGGATGAAATCGGCCGAAATTTGACCAAAAAGGTATCATCCAATCAGAAGGACAGTAATATCAGACTGGACAAAACCTATTGTCCTCTTGTCCGACCGAACAAGAAAATTCACCGGTCGGACATGTTAATTACACTTCGTCCGGTTGGACCAGTGCCATATCCGACCGGATGAACCTTGTTGCATGCATAATTCAAATCATCTTAGTAAATTTATTTACTTTTTGGTTCTATTGTGTAACTACGTATGAATTAACTAATTGCTTATGTCACCTTTAGTTGAGGTTATTCCCATGCTTATTTGTGTTTGTACTGGCTTGCCTATCGAAATCATGAATGGTGTGATTCATCGTTGAATTCTTTTGAGCTTGTTTAGTGCTAAATTTTCCAAAACCTATTTATATATAATTATTAAGATAACACTTATTCGTTAGCAATTTTGCGAAGCTTTCAAAACTCGATCACCTTGCTTTCAAAGTTTGAATAAAACCCTTGTAAGAAGCCTTGTGTGTTGATCAACATTACATGCTATGATTCGATAAGTGTTTTTAAAAGTCTCAAATTCGCATGTGTACATTTAGTTTTGAAAATGATGATAGGCACATATAAAACCACTATAAATTCTTAATAAGCCCCTTTGAGCCTTTATTCCATCTCTTGTTAGCCATGAGCATCATCATAGATCTTATTTCATTTAAGTTTATGAGATGAGGGTTTATTTATTGGTCTATTAAGATTGACGATTGCAGGGTGGGATTAGTGGAGTTTTGGTTCCGAAAAAAAAAAGTGCTTAAGTTCTTTAAAAGAATCTAGATATTAAGAATAAAGCCTATGAGTAAAGGCAAGCATTCGGGTTAAGGGGTGAGAACTAGTCTTAGTCATAAAAGGCTAAAAATAATGGTACATGGTAATTTTAGGAGGAATGCAGAGCAAATCTATGCTCTATGCTTAAAAATGTTTGATTGAGTGAGTTATTGATTGCGTTTGTTTGCAACTTAGCCACACATCTTTATATATAACATACCTTACCAAAGAGCCTACATTACAACCCTAAAAGTACTAATCTGATTCTTGACTAGATGTGCACACATATGCGATATACGAGTCTTTGATTTCCACGAGTCATTGAATGCATGTTTATGTTGACTCGAGCGTATACACTTACCTTTTGAAAAATACGAGCGAATTAGTGCACCATTATATATATTTCCCTTTTGAGAGGACGCATTCTTCTGATTTCAAGGTGAAAAAGTAACAGGAGCTTAGCTTGAAAGTTTTCAACAAAAGTGTTTATATTTGCAAAACTAAGTTATATGCACAACATTACTCTCTGATCTAACTACTTTCATTCTTTCTTGATTTTGATTGTTTCGTTTCTTTGAGGACGAACAAATCAATAAAGCACGGGGTGGTTGATTCGTACATTTTTGTTACACTTTTGTACATATTTTGAGTCATGTTTGAGTCTTTTTACCATCTTCTTAGGTCAAGAATAAGCTATTTTTTATGATTTTTCATTATTTAGCCTTTCGCTTATCTTTTCGACTTCTTATTCAATAATCGGTCATTTTGGACCATTTTTCTTGTTTTTCTCTTTCAGCTGAATCACTTGACAAAACCCGAGAGATGAAGACAAAGAACCAGCGCTCGAAATAGCTAAAAGAACACCTATCCGATCGGATGAGCTCAATAACCGATCAGATTAACTTTTCAAACTCGCACCGATAAGATAAGTGTTATGTCCGACCAGACAAGAGGACTGAAGCTTTCATCTGATCGGACTCATGAACAATCCAACTGGACACATACGTTACAAATGCAGACTTTCGGGATTTTTCAGTTACGAAACGGTTCTTGAGCCTTTAAAACTCAGAAATTATCAGAGAAGACCCATCCTTTCATCCCTGATTTGTACTTTTTTTAAACTTTTTTGTTACCTTTTTGTGTTGCATTCGCGTGTGTTTTGCTTGTATTTACAGGGTTAAGGAGTCGTTTTGGCCTATTTTGTTAGTTTTAGGGTTTTATAGCTTTTGTGCGGTTTTTAGTAGTTTTTCTTATATTTTTACTCTTTTTTATACTTTTGGCCGTAGTATGACCAAGTGGAGCCCGCGCACGTTTGGAGGCATCCCACTCGACTTGGATTGGAATGGACAAGCAAGGGAGCACAGTGCGAATGAGGAGCGACAGCCGGTGAACATTTAGAGCGGAAACAAGAAAACCAAGCCTAGAGCAGCCGTACCAGTCGATCGATTGGCTTTCAGTCGATCGACTGACGATCCAGTCGATCAACTGGACCTCTCCAGATCGAATGCTCGGCAGTGATTTTGCAAATTTTGAGGAAGCAGTCGATCGACTGGAACTCAAACGATCGACTGGCAGTCGATCGACTGGTTCTCAGTCGATCGACTGCAATGCAGGAATTTCTGAGATTTCGACCCGTTTTGATGATTTTGCCCCTGCATTTTTGTATATATAGGACTAGATCTCTCCAACCTTATCCAACTCCTCCTCGGTGGAATTTGGGGCTTGCTCCATTTCCTCCAAGCCTTTACTCTTGCATTTCAAAACCCTATCTCATAGATCCTTAGTTTAGTGTAGTTTAGTTTAGCTTTAGTGGTTAGTTTAGTTAGGTTTAGTTGTTCTTAGCAAGTGTGGGAGATGGTGACACCTCCTTGATTTGGTGTTCTTGTTTTGTTGAAGTTGTTATTGTATTTTGAAGATTGTAAGCTAGACTTTGAAGCACTTGTTTGGAGCAAAAATTGGTAGTAATCTTTCCCCTTAATGTTATGTGTTATTATTATGTTGTTGTGATTTCTCTTGTGTTGGTTATTGAATCTTAGATTATGTTGTTTTTCATGGCATTTCAATTTCTCTAATGTAAGTTTAATTGCTTTGTGTTGTTTTTCATCTTCTTGTTTAGCAAAAACTCCATTGAAGACCTATTGAAGCTTTTGCCCAATTTGTCCAAACAAACCTAGGGTTTTTGAAAGGCTTATGGGTCTTTCTTCTTTGAGAAATTTGACTTTTACCCATTTAATGCTTTTGACTTGTTTTCAATTTCAAGCTTTTAATTTCCCTTCTTTTTTCTCTTTCAATTTGCAAGCCTTCTTAGTTTAGTAAGTTTTAATGATTTAATCAATGTCATTAAAATTTAATTACTTTCAAGCAAAATTTAATCCATATTTGATGCAACTAATTTAGAAATTACGGGTTTAGGGTTTAATTTTGTTTAGAAACATTAGTCGGAGCTTGTTGAGAATTGGGATTGACGACACTGAATCGTGGATTAAGTTCTCAGCAAAAACTGATTGATCGTGGAGACGAACCGAACACCCTAAACCCAATCATTTTTAATTAAATTCTCCTTTTAAATTCAAGCTTTAGAAAAAACTCAAACCAAACCAATGACTTAATGATTTCTTAGTGTAGATTAGTGTAATTTCGATTAACAAGAGATTGAGTAAAAACACCAACATCCGATAATATCTATCCTCTAGAGACACGACTCGGGAAAACTTACCGCTCTACAATCGACTCCGTATTATTACGGAGACGATTTCTTAGAGTGCAAAGAAATCTTCGATCAATCCCTAGACTGGATCATATACATTGGAAGAGAGAATTGACAACTTTCTCAACCTTTGACTTATAGACCTTACGGAAAATTCATTTAGAAGTTCGATTGGTTCGTGATAAGGGCTGAAGACGGAGGTTCGTGACAAGCTTCCCGGATTCAACGAGGTTATTTCATTTCACGGAATAGCTGGATTTGGCAAGGATTCATCATAGTATCGTGATTGTGTATTCTCACGATTTAGTAAACTCTAAACTTTTATCTCGTTAATTAGTTCGGTAATTAATGTTAGATACTAATGTTGTGATATCATGTTTGGATATTTCTTACGAATCGTTGATGAATAAGTTTTTGTGAACGATTTGGTGACAGATTGTTTAATGTTAATTTAGTTGATTCGTATCATTCCGATTTGGATAACTTGGTGTGGATTGTCTTAATTAGAATTGCTTTTGGATAATTTTTGGAGAATGCATATCTATTGTTTGATGAAATGTGTGAATGATATTTGGTGGATCAGTCTTTAGATCGAGTAATAATAGTTATTATTGAGTTCGTGAATCAATAAAACTACTCTTTCGAAGAGGTTGACGCCTTCGAAGCAAGATAGGTTCATCGAGTTTTCTTAAATCAAGTACTTCTGAAATTTTGGGACAAAAACCCCTTTTGATCGCGTGTTTAGTATTAGAACTTGTGTTTTATTAATAATAAACATTGTTGACTCCGTATTTCCACTCCTCGATAAAATCGACCCGGTTGAACGTGTCAATCTACGAGTGATCCCGTTCTCTTGAGGGCGAACTAACTTGTTTTCAAACGTAGACGTGCATGGTTTAACTTGGATTTTAATTTTGAAACACACAAGTCTGGATCACATTCCGACCTTCCTCCTCTTCCATGATTACTATAATAGCAACGCAAAACCCTTGGGTACTCCTAGATCGGAGTAATCTTGAGGATTTCGAAAATTCTCTTAACCTTCCAGAGACCGCCGAACCAGTCTATCCCAATATTAACCAAACTGACCCATGTCATTCTCCTCCTAACCATATCACTCTCTTTGATGAACACCTAAAGGCAGGCTTTAGGTTCCCCGTGCATTGGTTTATGATCGCCATGTCGTAAAAATTTAAGTTTGCCCTTCTGAAAAATGACCCCTAACTCCTTTAGATTCATAGACGGGTATATAATTTTGTGTACATACCGTAACGTAGAACCTGACATAGGGTTTTTTCACTTTTATTTTCAAATAAAGAACCAAGAAGGTTCCTTTTATCTTTCTTCATGCCAGAAGAAGCGCTTTTTAATGAGACCATCATCTAAGGTGCACAAATGGCGAGCTAAGTTTTTCTTCCTCCGCAATACCATGGCCTGGCCATTCCTCACCGAATTGCAACAAACCACTCCTGAATAAGAAACAATACCCTCTAAAAAAATCCAACCTGCACTTTACAAACAATATTCCGACCTCCTTGACGATTGGAGCTAGCGATCTTATAACGTAATGAGACTCACATTCAGAGAGAGTCTTTTCATTTGTAGGTCTTAGCTAGCGACCTTTGGATTTAACCAGATCTGAATTCGGTAGGTTTTTCTTTTAGATATCCTAAATCCTTTTTAATTTTATTCTCATACCAGAATGGACTAATATACTTACTTTTTTGCGCAGAGGATATCATTGCCAGCTGCAGATCATCGATCTCGGAAGGGGGAACCACCATATAACCCAATTTAAACCAACCAATAACATCAATAGCTCGCTCTACTATTATTGATGTGGAACAAGAGATATAACTCACCATGGCTGCAAGGGATGAGCAAGAGGAGTCAGCCAACCCTGAAGAACGAATGCCACTTCGAGATGTATCAAGTAAGGGAAAAGGGAAAAGGAAGATTAGCGAGCGAACATCTTCACAACAGACACCTCCAGTACCCAAGATTGCCTCCTTCAAAAGGCACCTGCATTAAGTCCATCGGACTTGGAAAAAGGTCTCGCTCAGTGTCAGAGCGCCAATCAAACTCACTCTCTACTTGGGAAGCAGCTGTTGTCTCATGTAACTCGTGTATTTCAAATCTCATCATATATCCATTACCATATTATTAACCTCCCATCTCACTTTCAATACTTTACATAATTCACATCTGCAACCTTGGATGACCTCCCTATCAAACCATTTTCTCTCGACGACCCCCAAAGGCGAGCTACAGAAAACCTATGACGAGCTGACAGCTCAAGCAGAGAAACAAGCTCAACAGTTATCCTTAACACAAGGAGAGTTGGATGAAGCTCGTCGCCAACTGACAACCCGGGAGGAAGAGCTAAATGTTACCAAGAGCCAACTGGAAATACCGAGGGATGAATTCACTAATTTGGGGAGTCGATTGATGAAACTAGAAGAGCTCCTGCAGGAGAAGGAGAGGCATTAGCAAGAGGTGGGTCGCATACCTCAACAACAAGGGGTGGTTGAAGGTCGTCGTACGTTCTTATAAAGCAAGATGGGTAAAAAGTTCACAGAAGCTTATAGGACTGAGCTGATGAACACGTACCAGCATACAACGCACTTGCTGGGTAAGATGGGGACCGAAGCTCAGAAATGGTTTGTACATAGCATCAAGGCTCAACTTGTTATAACCAATATCTGGTTTAAACTGGATGTAAAGGCCATGGACACTGAGCTCCCTGCATTCTTCTTCTGGAGAGGTGATAAAAGCCAGCCTGTAACGGAAAAGTGGTGGATCCCCTGTAAGAGTGATGCAATCCTGAAGGCAGGGCTTGGCGCCGAGCTAGAGACCCCCATAGACGAGCTACTTCTTGATTTGAGATCCTGTAACTTAACATTTGCTCCTATTTGAATTCGAACTGCCATGAATGAACTATTATAACTTAGTATTTTCCCTGTTCGTAAATCTTGTTGTGCGCGATCTATCTTATGATTATACAAACCTGCTCCCAAAATGGTTATAGAAAAACATCCCAAAACTGTTAGCAAAACAATACTTGACCATGAACAATGTGAATCAGAGAGTAGTTAGGTCGCCGATACATAATAAGAGTAAACCGGAGGTAACCAAGACTTCACTTAGTCCCCCAAGTTACTGTAATGTGACTGAAAACCAATAACCTTAGCTTCCCCACAGCATCGCATAAACCTGCTTTTCGTATAGATAATACAACCAAATTTGAACGTATAGAGATTGCAAAGAACCTATAACACGACCATAAGAGAAACATGTAAATCAAACATGCTCACAATTGAATGCAAACATGTAAATCAAACAAACCTCCCTCCCAAGCACCTAGAGTATGTAAGTCAAACATACTCAATAATATGCGGAAACATGCAAATTAAACACGTTTACATATGACCAAAAAAAGCACATAAAACTAAACAAATCACATAAGCCCAAACAAAGCACATTAGACCAAACCAACAACATATAAATTAAACATAAAAATTGAGAGAAAGCATGTCAGTCAAATATATCTCCCCTCAAAACATCCTAATATATGTAAGTCAAACATATTCGAGGATATGCGAGAACATGTAAATCAAATATGTTCTCACATAAAATCATCTATTGCCATACCCATAAATTCCATTACCGACCTGATTAGAGCGTCAGGACTTAACCAAATACATAAAACCATAAAGATTCATAGAGTGCCATAATAAATCCCTTATCACTGATAAGTATCATCCCATAATGTGTGAAAACTGCGACAAGAGTACGAGTCCATCGCTCACCTAATGGAGAGTCGACCCATGATAAAAATAAGTAGAGATAAAGTGCAAAAATTACGAGCCCATCGTCCGGAGAGCTATGCATAATACTTCTTCAAGTGGCAGATATTCCAGCTTCTCGGTAAAGCTTTTCCTTTTGCATCTTCAAGCACGTATGCTCCCCCTTGTAGTACCTTGATAACTCTGAATGGTCCTATCCAGTTTGGATCCAGCTTCATTGTGGTGTAGATTGCATCAGCCCGCTTCCAGACGAGGTCGCTGACATGAAGTATCTTCATTTTACTATTTTGTTAAAAGCTGTCAGGATTTGTTGTTTGTATCTTTCCACGCGTGCTACAGCCTTGTCTCGTATTTCATCAATTGGTTCGATAGATCCCCTGTCCATTCGTTTATTTTGTTACTCGTTGAATGTTCTAGCCATTCTGATCCTTCTATTTTTCCACTGGAATACAACTTCCATACCATAAACCAGGCTAAACGGTGATTTGCCTGTAGTAGTTCGTGGAGTTGTTCGATAAGCCCACAAGATGGATGCGAGCTCTTCATGACAAAGTCCCCCTTCTTTTTTCAGTGGCAATTTGATTCCCTGCACGATAATACGGCTAATGACTTCAACTTGTCCATTAGCTTGGGGATGTGCTACTGAGGCAAATTGCTGCCTCATCCCCATTATTTTGCACCATTCTTGGATCATCTGCCCATCAAATTGAGTTCCATTATCTGAGACCATCACCCGTGGGATGCCGTACCTACAAAAAATACTGTTAAAAATAAAATCAATGATATCCTGTTCGCCGATGCCCATCACAGCCTCAGCCTCCACCCACTTCGTAAAGTAGTCTACCGCGACCACCAAGTGGCATTTGTTGCCGGGCGTCCTTGGAAATGGCCCCATAATATCAATTCATATTGTGAAAAGGGGAATGGCGATCTTATAAACATCATATCCTCCACGAGTACGTGGACGATAGGTGCGTGCATCTGACATTTCTTGCAGGTCATAATGAGGTCGCCCACCATACACTTCATCCCTGGCCAAAAGAACCCAGCGCATAACGTTATACCCACAAATGCTCTACCTTTTGCGTTGTCGCCACAATACTCTTCATGTATTTCTCGAAGTACCTCCAAACATTCTTCCTTCGCTAAGCACTTCAAGTATGAACCAAAATACGAATTCTTGTATAGATCTCCGTTCATCAAACAAAAACATGTTGTCGTCCTGGCTTCCTTAGTTGATATTTGCATATTTCCTACGACCACCTTTTCAAGGGTCCCCCGAAGCGGTATTCGCCAATCTTCCTTTGCATAAATTTCCATAACCTCTTTCCCTTCTCCACACTTCTATGTGCTAACTCCATTAGTGTGACTCTTCTTGTTTAACAAGTTCCCAATGTTCCAGCCATCTTGGCGAGCTGACCCACTCGAATGTTGTTAGCTCGCGATAAATGTTCTAGTTTGAACTAATCGAACTGCATCACCCCCTTCTTTAGCTTATTTAAGTATTACTGCATGCGTTCTTCTCTTGCCTCAAAAGACCCATCGAACTCCTCTTCAAACTCCATCTTCAAACTCCTCCATCTTCAAATTTTTCCCGCTCTTCCAAAATATTTTGAAGAAAATTTGTCTGTGTTCCATCTTTGTGACATCTTGTTTGGTCCGCTTCACTCTGCCCTTGTCCAGTTCTTCTTGGGCTTTTTCTTGTCAAAGATAATATTTCTTCTCTCTTTTCTCTTTTCCATCCTTCCCCATGTCTAGTAGCCCGGGTTACTCTCCGAAAAGTTCTCGGGAGTTCGAGGGGGATGGCATGGGCGGCGACCATCCTGGGCTTTTGTCGGGTCCGTACCCCGGGTCTAGATTCGACCAATACGGGAGCTTTGGTGCCGGTGAAATTTTTGGTCAAGGGCGACCTTTTGCCCTCGAGCAATTCTCAAGCGAAGATTTCCAGCTCAGTGGTTATTCCCAATTCGGGCACTCCCCATATTTCGGGCCCGGTGGCCAATTCTGACAGGGCTGCGCTTTCAAGCCTAAGAGCGGGTCCTTTCTGGAGTTGGAGTATGGTCTAGTCGATCATCCCGATGGTGACGAGTTTGGCGTTTCGGCTCGGATGGCGAGTTTGAGCCCGGATCGAATTGGCGCCGCCGGTGGGGATTTTAGGGTCGGCCCAGCTAATCTTGAGCCTCTGGACGACCTTTCTGAACAATGCTCCGTCGATGGCAACGCCGACTGAGCCACCTGGACCTAGAAATCTCATAAATCTAGAGCCAAAAAAATTGAACCCCTCTGAGCCCCTGGTTTTTTGAGTGGACCGTCCGAGCGTGCGTACTCCGGTTGACCATTGGAAGAGACCCCCTCCTCGCGAGTGGGATGACCGGATGCTCAACATAGCCGTGGAACAGAGTAGGTTAGTTGACGACAACTTAGTCGTGTATCGAAGTGAGTGTGGGGTGCCAGGGTCGGTCCACCTATTTCTTCCTTAAGAAGCCGAGCAGATCCATTGTCCGTCGATCTCGTGCACCACTATGTTTTCAGACAGCTTGCGTTACGGTGTTTTGTTTCCACTCCCCCGACTCTTGATGGATATTCTGAATGACTTAGGGTTGCCCATCTTCCAGCTCCACCCATTGATCGTGGCTCGAATTCTGGGCTTGTTCGTGCTTTTCAGTCTCAACGACTGGCCAGCTCCCACCTTGGTGGAGCTTCTGTGTCTTTATCTTTATAAGGCTACGGGAGAGGTCGATTCCGGTTTTTACTATAACTCAGTTCGATCCGGCACCTTCAAGAACCTCGTGACCGGGATCCCTGACTCTCTCAACGATTGGAAATCTCGTTGGTTCTATGTCGGGGGGGACTGGCAAATAGGAATCCCGACGGCTAACTCTACTCTCCCCCCAATTCTTTTATGAAATTTGATTAGTACGGCATTAACATTTTTTCCTTTATTTTGGTCTAATCCTTATCGTTTGTTCCTTTTTCCAGCATATCGCAAACCGGAGGAACCTAGCTGGGAATTTGTGTCTCATTTGTTCACTATTCTTGATTCCGACCCGGAGGAGAGGCATTACAAGATATTTCTTACGAAAGCTAAACTTCGTAGGGCCGGACTCAGGGATTCTCCCTCTCGTTGTCAGCTTGGAACCACTATCCCTGGTGAGTTAAATCAAACATGTTCGGTCCTCAATTGAGTATGAACTTTTTACCCCCTCTCGAACTCGGTGTTTGAGTTTTCGGGTCGGTATTATGTGCTTAGGATATTAAACTTTCTGTTTTGCAATTTCTGTTAGATTGAGTCATTTGTCATTTATAGATGTTTGCGTTCGTATCGGCCGGTGTTGTCGAGCCGAGGTCGGCCACTCGGCAGGACTGCACGTCTCTTTGACGCCGGCGTCCGTGTCGATTTATATCATCGAGGCGAGCTCGTTTGCTTGGTTTGTATCGCCGAGCCGAGCTCAGTTACTCGGCTGTTTCCTGCTCGGCTGATCGAGCACGGTTTTTTATTCATGCTTTTCTGAGCTCGGCGTTTTATGTTTGCAGTGTACTATCCTTACTTCGACAGAACCATGCCTCTCTTTGCACTCGATCGACCAGCTCAGTTCTTGGAGCTGAACACCAAGAAACTAGCGAAGAGGCCGGCGGCTACTGGTGGCAAGAGAAAGAAGAAGTACGGCTCGTCAACTCCATCTGCTCCTCCCGAGTCCTTATCCGCTCCTCAAGTCGGTGAAGGGAGCTCTCATCAGGAGCCCATCACTGTTGAGCATGAGGAGGTTATGTTAGGCGGTCCCCGTCCTCAGCGTGCCCATCCCGAGTACGATTACTCGGGATGTTATGCTCCCAATGCGACCGGCAGATCGGTTGGGGGATATCCCTTCTCCGAGTTCTCGGATAGTGTTGCTCGCAATTGGGGGTCGATCTTGGACGACTGGATCTCCGGCTTCAACGTAGACAGCCAATTTGCCTCGATGAAACTAGCTCGACGGAGCTTCTCCGACCTCCGCAAGGATCATGCCCATCTCCAGCGGGATTTTGCTGCCTTTCAAGAGACGCACACTCAATGCACAAACTTGATCCTTGACCGTGACTCCTGGATGGCGAGGGCTAAGAAGGCGCAGCAGTCCGTCGAGGCAGCGTTGAGTGCGACTCAACGGACCTTGTCTGACCTGGATGACTTAAAGGTCCAGCATGCCGAGCTAATCCAGCGCCATGCCAACCTGGTCAGTGTACGCTCCCAAGAGGTGGAGGCAGCGTTTTCCAGGGGGAAAGCTACTGGTGTCGAGGAGGGAGAGCTTCTGGTGTTGAGGAGTACAAGACTGAGACCCTTGGTCCAATGATGAGTGCATCTTACTTGTCCACCATGCAGGAGGCCCTCCGAATGCTGAAGAGTGGGGCTTCTATTCCTGATTTTGAGAAGCCCATTGCTGAGAAAATGGTGGAGTATGGCATGGGGGGGGGGGGGGGGTGAGGACGACATGGACACTGACGACGACGAGCAGGGAGATGATAATGATGAGGAGGATGGTGGGAACTGATTTGTACTTTCTGATTTGATGTTTTTTCTGTATTTTGATGGCACGTCACTTTTTGGCGGCCAAATTTGGTGTTTCTGAACAATTTAAAACCTAAATTTAGATTGGCTTGTTCTGACCGGCTTTTCTTTCTAATTGTTCTGTACTTAGTTTATTTTCATTTGCTTTCCTTTTTTGGTCTTGATGATTTAAACATGCATGCATGTTGCCTCTTTTTTATTTTTTTAAACTCCGAGCTCGGCAACATTGAGCTCCGTAATTTTGGGATCGGCAATATTGAGCTCGGCTATTTTGAGCTCGGCAATTTTTCTTTGAATATACTTGGCTTTTCGAGCTTGGCACGTTGAGCTCGGATTTTTGAAATCTTGCTCTTTTTTTTACATGTCGAGCTACTTTGAGTTTAACTCTTTTTGAGCTCGGATTTTTTTGAAAACTTGCTCTTTTTTGCGTGTCGAGTCAATTTTAAGTTTTGACTCTTTTTGAGCTCGGCACATTGAGCTCGAATTTTTTGAAAACTTGTTCTTTTTTATGTGTCGAGCTAATTTGAATTTGACTCTCTTTGAGCTCGGCACGTTGATCTCGGATTTTTGTTTTGCTCTTAGCGAGCATAGTGTTATGATGCGGTTTTCATGAGTGAGGTTGACATGGTGAGGTCGATCTATCACACTTGTTTGGTTTTGGGGCTTGGAAGCCCCTTGCTTTGGTCGATCTGTGTTCTTAAAGAATAACGAGAAATGAAAATTTTATTGATAATATTTCTTGAGGTATACAGCGTTCCAAGGGTGTGCAAATTTCTTTCCGTCTAGGTATTCTAGGTGGTAGGCCTCATGGCGGAGGATTTCTGATACTCTGAATGGTCCCTCCCATTTTTGTTTGAGGGAACCTTGATTCGGTCCGAAAACGCATTTGAGGACCAGGTCACCGACTTTGAAGGTTCTGGCCTTCACTTTTGAGTTGTAGTAGCGATCGCTCCTTTGCTTGTAAATTGCATTTTTCAGTTCGGCATTCATTCTTCTTTCCTCGAGGAGGTCGAGTGTGGCTCGGCAAGCCAAGTAATATTTTTCTTCCTCGAAGTGTGCTACTTGGTAGGATGGTGTGCCGATCTCAACTGGTATGACCGCTTCTGATCCGAAAGCTAGTGAGAACGGGGTTTCATCGGTAGATGAGCGTTGTGTTGTTTTGTACGACCATAAGACATCGGGTAACTCCACTGGCCAACTACCTTTCAGATCTTCCAACTTCTTTTTCAGTGTGTATATGAGGATCTTGTTAACCGCTTCGACTTGTCCGTTCGATTGAGGGTGGTATGGTGTGGAGAAATTGTTTCTAATATTCAGCTCCGCACAAAATGCCTTGAACCTCTTGCTATCGAACAGCTTGCCATTGTCAAATACTATTGAGTGTGGCACTCCGAATCTACATATGATTAATTTCCAGACAAAATTGATGATCTTCTGGTCGGTTATGGATGCCAGTTGTTCGGCTTCTGCCCACTTGGTGAAGTAATCCACCGCGACTACCGCATACTTTACTCCTCCTTTTCCCTTCGGTAGTGGACCGATCAGGTCAATTCCCCGTTTTGCGAACGGGCAAGGCGAGTATATGGAGTTGAGGGTTTCTGCGGGAGAGTTGAACTGGGGTGCAAACACTTGGCATTTTTTGCACTTTTTAACCTTCTCGATCGCTTTCTTTTCAAGGTCGGCCAATAATATCCTTGTCAGATGAGCTTATGGGCTAGTGACTGTCGTCCAGCGTGGTTTCCACATATTCCCTCATGTACCTCTCTCAACGCGTATTCGGCGTCTTGTTCATTCAAGCAGCAGAGTAGGGGAATGGAGTACCCTCTCTTGTACAACATCCCATCCACAATGGTGAACCGAGCTGACTTTGTTCGTATGGATCGTGCTTCAGCTCGGTCTTCTGAGAGCACTCCTTCGTTCAGGTAAAGTAGGAATGGTTTCATCCAGCTCTCCCTTCTGTTTTGAACTTTCTCATTCTGGTCGGCTTGACTAGCTGAGTAAGCGGAGGCAGCGTTGAGTGCCGTTGTTGAATGGTGGTTGACCGTCACTGTATCCAGCTCCTCTATGCCAAGGCTTGATGTTAACTTGGCCAAGGAGTCTGCTGGGACATTATAATTTTGTGATATATGGACGACCTCAGTTTCAAATTTAGCTAGGCGTGCTTTTGGGAGGTCAAGATATAATGCCATTCTGGGCTCCTTGGTCTCATATTCTCCGTTGATCTGATTCACCACTAGCTGGGAGTCACCCTGTATTTTTAGATTTTTGATCCCCATTGAGGAGGCTGCTTCCAGACCGGGAAGAAGGGCTTCGTACTCGGCTTCATTATTAGTCAGAGGGAACTGGAAACGTACGGCTGAGCAGAAGGGCTTCTTTTTAGGACTTACCAATACGATCCCTGCTCCTGCTCGGCCAATTGTTGACGACCTGTCGACGTGCATGTACCACTGTTCAGCCTCTGCGGGAACTTGTTCAACTGCCGGGGTGAACTTAGCTATAAAGTCGGCCAGGGCTTATCCCTTGATGGCTGTTCTTGGCTCGTACGTTATGTCGAATTGTCCGAGCTCGATGGCCCATTTGATCATCCTTCCTGAAGTGTCAGGGCGGTGCATGATCTGTTTCAGAGGGAAGCTTGTCAGTATAACTATCCTGTGTTCCAGAAAGTATGGGCGTAACTTTCTTGAGGAGGTGACGAGGGCGAATGCTAGCTTTTCCATGGCTGAGTATCTCAGCTCGGCGTCATGAAGGGCGTGGCTTGTGTAATACACCGGATGTTGTCCGTGCTCGTCAGATCGAACGAGTGCCGAGCTGACTGCGCTGCTGAGACAGCTAAGTAGAGGTACAACGGCTCTTCCTTTAATGGTTTTTGTAAGGTTGGCACACCTACCATGCGTTTATTCAACTCTTCAAAAGCTGTTTGGCATTCCTCAGTCCATTTGAAAGTTTTGTTTTTCTTGATTGCTTCGAAAAAAGGTTTGCACTTGTCCGTGGATCTAGATATGAAACGATTCAGAGCTGCCATTTTTCCGGTTAAGCTCTGCACTTGCTTTATGCTTCTAGGAGGTTGCAATTCAGTTATAGCTCGGATTTTATCTGGGTTGGCTTCAATGCCTCTCTGGCTTACCATATAGCCTAAAAACTTTCCTGAGCTAACTCCAAAGGAGCATTTCTTTGGGTTTAACATCATTCGGTAAACACGCAAAACTGAAAACATATTATTCAGGTCATCAATGTGGTCAGTTGAGTACAAAGACTTGACGAGCATGTCGTCTACATAGACTTCCATAGTTTTTCCTATCATACTAACAAACATTTTATTGACTAGGCGATGATAGGTAGCCCCAGCATTCTTTAAGCCAAACGGCATCATAGTGTAGCAGTAGAGACCTCTCGCCGAGTAGAATGATGTGTGTTCCTGGTCGTCTGGGTGCATCGGGATTTGATTGTAGCCTGAGTAGGCGTCCATAAAACTCATCAACTCGTGTCTAGTGGTTGCATCCACCATGTAATCAATGTGAGGGAGCGGATAGCTGTCCTTGGGGAAAGCCTTGTTGAGATCTGAAAAATTGATACATAGCCGCCACTGGCCTATTTTCTTCTTGACCAGATCAGGGTTAGCTACCCAAATCGGGTACTTGACCTCGCGGATGAACTTATTATCAAGGAGCTTCACGACCTTTAACTCCAGCGCCTCGTATCGGTCCGGGCTGAGCTTCCTCCTCTTTCGTATAACCGCCCTGACATTTTTGTCGATTTTGAGTCTTTGACAAGCTTGTTCTTGGTCGATGCCCTTCATATCAGTGTGTGTCCAGGCAAAGACATCCTGATTTGCTTTCAGAAAGCTTATCAACTCAGACCTGATGGGTTCCTTGAGATCATGACCGACCGGAGTTGTTTGTTTGGGTCGAGCTCGTCAACTGATATCCAATCTAGCTCCTCGACCGGCTCCGCGTGGGCAGCCTTTCTCTTCAAGCTCAATTTTTAAGGGTCTAGTTCATCTTCCCCTACTTTTAGCTCGTATTTTTCAGTTTGGCAGATAGTGTTTTCGGACTCCCATGTTGGCTC
The DNA here is from genome assembly GCA_014905375.1 of Phtheirospermum japonicum. Classification (NCBI taxonomy): domain Eukaryota; kingdom Viridiplantae; phylum Streptophyta; class Magnoliopsida; order Lamiales; family Orobanchaceae; genus Phtheirospermum; species Phtheirospermum japonicum. The sequence continues at coordinate 2,486,441 of BMAC01000021.1, read as the reverse complement.
TTTGCCTGGCCGCCGACCTCGGTCCCTACTCAGGTCGCGTCTCCCATGGTGGATTTTCTGGTGTGGGAGAAAGTTGGTGGTAAGGGAAGAAAATGGAGGCTATGGAGGAGTGCATCCGGCGGGATAACCACCATGAAAGGCGGAAAAAGTGGCGGCGATGTGGCGAAGATGGGATCAGAGGTTTCTTCTTACATTTACGACACTGAAATGGCCGCTGCTGTTGCTGCTTTGGCCAAAGCCTCACCCAAGGACTTCATGGTGGTCCGGCGAGAATGGGCTGTCGTTCGAATTCAGACAGATTTTTGTGCTTTTCTGGTAATTTTCAGTCTTTTCCTTAGTTTTTTTTTTAAATACTGTTTTTGTAACTTTGGTTTTTATTGTAAGATTGCTCCTCAATTATCAGTTGGTATACAAGTATATTAATTTGCAAATTGTTGATTGAAAAAAAAAAAGATTCTTGTTTTTGGCATATGTTATTTGTAAAAATAAAAAAACCAAGCCTTTGATGTTTTGTTTAATTTTGTTTTTTCCTTTTGATATATATCGTTAATAAGAACTAATTGATCATGAAATAATTAATAACCGAATATTTTTAGGCGAGACGGGCTTTGAAGGCCTTGAAAGCATTGGTCCGACTACAAGCTATCGTTCGCGGACGTCTTGTAAGAAAACAAGCCGCCACAACACTAAGGTGCATGTAGGCTCTTGTTCGCGTGCAGGCTCGTGTCCGTGCTCAATGCACTCAATCATTAGCCGGAGACGAGCAAGAGAGTCAAAATCAAGTCGTCGATCCTGTAAAGAAGGCTGAGGTTTTTAATTAATTAATTACAACAACCTTAATTTGATGTTTTTAAAACTTTTACATGTTAACCATAAATTAGGCTGAGGTTTTGAATAACTTTTTTTATTCACGATTTGTTATTTATTACAGAGTGAATGGTGTGATAGCCGTGGGACYYTCYGAGAAGTGATGTCCAAGTTACAGATGAAGCAAGAAGGAGCAATCAAGAGGGAGAGAGCTATTGCTTATGCCCTTTCCCAACAGGTAATCGATTATTAATAGTTACAAAAGTATTGCAATTTGGTATTTTGTAATTTTGAAAGATTACCTGTGTTTTTTAGTTTTGGTTTTGGTTTTGGTTTTTGTTTTTGTTTTTGTTTTTGTTTTTGTTTTTGTAATTAGGCTCAACTTAGGTTTTTAAATGTACAGTTAACACTATGATTCATAACAAAATATTTGAACTATTTTTCCCCCCCAAATATAGGTCTAATTACAAAAACCACCCATGAGTTTGAGTATTTACGAAAAAAATCAGAAAAAAAAAATTCACAATTACAAAAAATAAATTCCTTGAGTTGTTTTTTGGTAATTTGAAACTTTTTTTGGTTATTTGTAATTACCCCATTTAGTAAATTATTTTATTTAAACTAATAGATGATTTCTTGCTTGAAAWTTTTAAACCGCGGCAMCATGAGCAAGATGCATAACTCTTATTTGCTTTCTGGTGACAAAAAAGGCCCTGCTGAATATGTTGCATCTGRTGTGGGTATTCCAAGGGAAAGMGTGAGATAATTAAAAATAAAATAAAAAATCTGCACTTAGAAATTTTTTATTTTGAGTTTTTATTATTAAAAAATAAACACAAAAAACTCAAGCTCTATATTCCAAARAAAGTTTTAAATCTTCCCATCTCTGRAAATACACCTGGAGGTTGAGAAGAGTGATGCTGAAATTRAGGTATACARCCATCTCTGTAAAACTTTTGATCATGTGCTCTCTTCTGTTAGGAYCTGTTRGAGTATATATATATTTTMATATAGGGCTCACTAACTTGTTTTTAATTMCTACAGGRAYAAMGTGTGTACAATCAGAGYCTTCAGAATTTGGCTCTTACTATTGACAATGTAATTTATTTTTTCTCCCAAAACTTTCTCGCGATTCGTTCTTGAATTCCTAAAAGACCCTCAAAAGTAACCTAACAGAATATAAGCTATAGAAATCGGATAAATTAGTAGTGAGCTTATAAAAAATTCTAATTTTGTGAACGRATGCAGGTAAGGTATGTAATGAGATGTGTTTTCGGCGACCCAAAGAATGCCCCACCTCCACTGGAGAGGCTGATACCTGAAGCAGCAGCTTCTTATATCTGGAAAGGGGAGGGCTCATTCGTTTTTATCTGCCCTTTTCTATTTCTTTTATCTCAGAACGGGGTGGCGGTTTGTATCTTAAAACCGCCGCTTATAACCGAATCCGGGTGACGCTTACCTCCAAACAAGCGTCACCAATAATACGAGGATGGGGCGGCGCTTCCTATTTCGAAGCGTCACTTAAAGTGCAAAGTTTTGGCGGCGGTTCTTGTTAGAACCGCCACTTTTGTTGTTTTTTTTATTTTTTTTTAATTTATTTTTTCCATGCTTTCTGCACCAAAACTTCACCAAATCTGAAATTCCAGAAATTTTATTATAATTCCTGCAAATCATTTGTTTCATAGCAAATACACAAACCCAAACAAACCAAAATATTAATAACAAACACAGATTATCCCAACAACAACAAATGTCATAAATATCGAACAAAAATCATTCAAATATATCATCTCACACCATACAATTCAATCTCATCAATATACTCAACAAATGCTTACAATTACGAATTTAGAAGAACGTCAATAAAGTATCTTGCAAACACATTTCGAATCTCATCGAACTCCAACGGTGAGTAAGGATCTTGATTCGATATCCAATCCTTAAATTAAAAACATGAAACAAAATATTAGATTTATTAATACTAACGAATTATGATTTATAATTCGATATCCAAGTCTTGTTTGGATTGGCTCCAGCCTGATTG
>BMAC01000021.1:2470229-2481958 GCA_014905375.1 Phtheirospermum japonicum | reverse complement strand
CAATCAGGCTGGAGCCAATCCAAACAAGACTTGGATATCGAATTATAAATCATAATTCGTTAGTATTAATAAATCTAATATTTTGTTTCATGTTTTTAATTTAAGGATTGGATATCGAATCAAGATCCTTACTCACCGTTGGAGTTCGATGAGATTCGAAATGTGTTTGCAAGATACTTTATTGACGTTCTTCTAAATTCGTAATTGTAAGCATTTGTTGAGTATATTGATGAGATTGAATTGTATGGTGTGAGATGATATATTTGAATGATTTTTGTTCGATATTTATGACATTTGTTGTTGTTGGGATAATCTGTGTTTGTTATTAATATTTTGGTTTGTTTGGGTTTGTGTATTTGCTATGAAACAAATGATTTGCAGGAATTATAATAAAATTTCTGGAATTTCAGATTTGGTGAAGTTTTGGTGCAGAAAGCATGGAAAAAATAAATTAAAAAAAAATAAAAAAACAACAAAAGTGGCGGTTCTAACAAGAACCGCCGCCAAAACTTTGCACTTTAAGTTGACGCTTCGAAATAGGAAGCGCCGCCCCATCCTCGTATTATTGGTGACGCTTGTTTGGAGGTAAGCGTCACCCGGATTCGGTTATAAGCGGCGGTTTTAAGATACAAACCGCCACCCCGTTCACTCATATTCTCAGCAATCATTCTTCTACCAAAACTTGTTTTTTGCATCGGTATGAACCGATTTTCAATAGTTTTGGTGGCGGTTCGAACTAAGAACCGCCACCCGGTGCCTATTTTAAGCAGCGGTTTGAACCGTCGCCCGGTTTTTTTTACTTTAAGCGTCGGTCATATTAGAGGCGGTTTAGAACCGCCTCTAAAGGCCTATTTGAACCGCCTCTAATCGACTTTTTTCCACTAGTGCCTTCACATGTCGCGTGGGGTTGGACAGCCCATCATACTGAAACTCTAATGTCTTATACCCGCGAGGTAGTGCAACTCTCGATATCCTCTCTGAGAAAGGGTGTCCCATAGATTCCTCAGGTCCTGTCCCAGTGACCTGTCTTTGAAAAGCTAGCAGTGCTTCTTGCATGTCTCTAAACTCCCGAGTACCTTGTCCCACTTCGTCATCCTCCTCGTCTTCATAATGGCGATCTCGGCATTTATAAGATCTCTTTTGTGTCCTATAATCCATGAACGGTTCCTCACTACCACTGTTATCCTCCGAATACCTTTGAATTCGGCGTTTATAAGATTTATTCCGTGGTCCACCCCTGTGAGTCGCCAATCATCACCGTCGTATTCTTTTTCATCACACTGGGTTCGTTGTTTATAAAGGTGACCCCACAACCCTCCATCTATGCATAATCGATTCGCTATATAGTCATCATCAGATGATGATATAAACTCCACCGGATAACTCCGTCTGCTTAAACTTTTAAGTAGCTCGGAACTTGGCCTCCATGGTGAGGATTCTCTGCTCCTTTTCCGACAAGCGGTTAACTCAATTGGCATGTACTTGTCATCTCTTTGATACTCCTTTCCTTTCCCTTTATCGTCGTTACCTGCCTTGCATGCAAGGATTTCATCCAGTTTTCCTTGTTTGTCCGGAGATATCAATCCCATTAAACTTTCAAGGAGTCCTTTTTCAACATAGAATTGTTTATGTTTTTGCAACTCCTTCCATTCCTTTGTCCCTATATGTATACCCTTCTACCTGATTATCTCCGGCGTCTTTTTTTAGTGTTCCTTTCTCGGTTTTTTCATGTTTTGTTTCCGGTGAGGGCTATGATGTGGTTACGGTTGTCTGATTCGTCGTTTCTCCTATATATTTCTCCTTGCTCGCCTCTTTATTTGGCTCCTTTCCCTTGCTCGTCTCCGAATCAAGTTTCAGGTTTCGAGGTGTCATACCTTTGCCCATCATGTTGTGTTTGTTAAAGATATCATGTCTTTTGCTCAAGAATTGAATGTCCCTCTTTCCTATAGACGGCGCCACTTGATGAACCAAAAATATTGGTGCTTCAAGAATAGTAAGTGTTAATCTCAAATATGTAATCAACGGCCTGATAAGTCTCAAGAGAGCTCTTGGCGACTTGATCACTCCTTCCTGCAAAATAAAATCTGAGCCAAGGCGGTGAATGGCCTCAGCGTAGGCCCTACGATGCTTAAGTTAGAAAGTGTTTGAGAGAGTTGCGAGAGCTCAAAGAGAGATACGAGAGATCAAAATGTAGGATGTAAAATAAACTGAGAGAGAAGAATGAGGCCTGAGTCCTCTCCATATAGAGAAGAGAAGTATTCACAATCTAGGGTTCTCCTCTCCTATTAAAATTATAATATCATAAATAGCGACAGACTTAGAATCAGGATTTGTCCTATTTGCTAAGTTCTCATAAATAATAAAATTCTCTCTGAATTACCTTAATGGCCATAGGTCAATAACCATGTCCATAATTGGAGTCCGTTGGGACCCCATAAGATAGCCCATATTAGCCCATCAGAGCTTAAAAACTATGATACCCAGTTCTCAACGTCGAGCTACCACTCAACGCCGAGCTCGTATAGTAATACTTATATCATAAGTGCTCACCACCTCGCATAAGAGCTCGTCACTCCTATACGTCGGGTCACTGCCCTCCAAAACAACTCGTCCAACTCCCAGAAGGACTGCACTTTCTTAAAAATGATGTCACTTAGAAAAATCACATAAGTACCTTCATGTTGCCGACGTGAGTATTTAATGTCTTATCACACATTGACATGGTATTTTACACGGTTCTTGTGACACCAATTTAAAGATTCCCCCGGACCGAAAAATCATTTGCACACGTTTAAGAAAGTAACATGATCCCCCAACAAATAGCAAATATTAATAGATATTTTCTAAAAGGTTCCTTAAAAATTCTAACATAATCACCTCAGCAGCACCAAATCTCAAATTAGCTTCATCTGACTCCTTTTAGGCTCCTCTAATAGAAAACCAGATAGACTGCATAAAAAGGGATAACGAAATAAAGAGACGAGAAAATTAAAAGTGTTTGATCATAGGAAAAGTTGTTTAAGCAGAGCTTATTAACTTGCATGGACAGCACAGCAGAAATAGTGATGATTTCCTCATAACAACCATAATCATCAGAAGCTAAAATCATTTTGGAAAACATTGGGTCCTACAAAGGAGTACAGTTGATTGAAATGAAACAGTATCACAAATCTCAAATAATTAGAATTATAAAAACGAACTATCTATGATAAATAGGGATATACAACACATGAGGGAAAAGGTGGCCACATGTTCTCAACCGTTCACATTCAATATAAAGACCAAACCCTACAACATACAAACTTTGAGTCTTAAAAATTGCCTATCCACTCGATTTGATAAAAAATATCATTCTTATACTTGAAAAATAATGAATTATAATAATTCTAATTATAGAAAATAAAGCATGGAACTTGCTTCACTATACTATTACCTCGACAAAATATTGGGACTTCTACGTTGCCTTCACGGCACTATTTCTCACTTAGTGTAGTGCATTTACAACAATTAGATCAATTTTAAATTTTTTAGATTAAAAGATTTATGATTGTAAATGCAGGGGGTGGGGGGCATGGTGCCCTTAAAGGCACCATAGAATTTTCCCAAAATAATATAGTCCTTGCTTTAAAAAATTTACTCCTGTTATTTCAAAGCAGAGACGAGCAAGAATATAAGAAGAATTTTATAAATACTTAAGAATATGTGCATGTGGTGTCAATCGATCATAGAAACTTGCCTGAATCAATTTGATGACAAATCAAACTAGAGATCCGCATACAACAGTCCAATTCTCGACACAAGCAAAGACTGAAAATTAGTCTTATTTTCACTTGTTTGGAGAGTGATAATGTCACTTTTTAGAGCTTAGGCATATATATAGGCACCCAGACGAATTTATAGTTGACAACGAGAGTATTAATTTGATCTCTGACGTGTACAAATATTGATACGACATCAAATATTTATGTCAATAACATGTTGATGCGATTCAAAAGATTGGTGATTCAAGAATATGGGGTGTTGACCTTATATCTATGATCAGCGACATGAATAGTTTCAAATATTTATACAGTGACCTGATTGAACTCAAAGGGACTCCTGGCAACCTGTAGATCCTGCAAAATAAAATCCAGTCAAGGCGGAGGATGGGCCCGGCATAGGCCCTCCGATACCTAAGTCAAATAGGGCTTAATAAATAGGCAAGAGCCTTTAAGTGAAAGAGATCTCAAAAACGTAAGAAGTAAATAATCAAGTTTAGAAAAAAAGAATGAGGCATGCGTCCTCTTTATATAGACAAGAGAAGTATTCTCAAGCTATGTGCTAATAAACCTGTTCATTGGATTTAGTCCGTCGGGACCCCATAAAAATAGCATGCGTTAGTCCATCAAGGGCCAAGAATCAGGAAGCCCAACCCTCAACGCTGAGCTACCACTCAATGCCGAGCTGGTATAATAAAACGTATATCAAAAGAGGTCGCCATCTCACATAAGAGTTCGCCACACCTATGCAACAGGTCGCTACCCTTCAAAGTAGCTTTCCCAACTCATAGAAGGATTGCTCCTTCTATGAAATGAGGTCGCTTACCGAGATTACTTACTAAAATCCTCATAAATACCTGCAGGCTAGCGACGTGGATATTTGATGTCGTATCAGCTAGTATCCCATATTCTCGTTGGTTGAGGTAGGAAACCAAGTAGAATGTAATCATGAGTTAAGCCCAGAAGTCAATCCAGCGTGCTCCTTGGTAAAGCGTGAAACCATCAACCATCACTTCTCACTTAATAACATTAAATCCGCCTCTGCACCATGCCAGACACGTGTTGCTAGACCATTACCTCGTAATTTATTTAATCAAGTGGGCCCAAAAATGAAAGTTTACAACCACCAACTTTCTCGCCTTTCGAATAACCTTTATATCCTTTCAACTTTTTGCCGTTCAAAACATACAAAAAATACCTATCCCCTTCATTTCTCTCACTTACGCAAAATCCAAGCAAAACACACCATTTTCTCTGCAAAAACACTCTGCGAATCTCTGCAAAAAAATCAGGAAGCACCACAAACCCACACCAATCTTCACCACGCAAAACGATGAGTAAGTCCCCCTAGTCCTTTATTCTTATAATAATTATCCTAATTTTTTCTTTCAATTTATGTGTTAGTAAGTATAAATTTTATCTTTTCCCCTCCCCATTAATCGATTGATGATAAACATAGTTTCATCTAATTCCAACTCCCAAAATCCCAACACCTCAAACCCAGATCCATCAGACACTGAATCAGCAGAAATACCCTTAGTTTATAAGAGAAAAAGAAGAAACCCTCCTACACTTCCATCTGTTTTAACTGTTGAACAGAAAAAGATATTACTTAGATTGAACTAGAAGCCCAAACCCGAGCTTTAATGGAATCTAGAGCTCTAATTGAAAACATAGCGGAAGACCCCCTTTCAACATAACCCGAGACCGAAAACATACCTGAAGGCATCCCTATAACAGAACCGGAAATTCCTTCATCCTCCGAACAATTTCTTGCTAATCCTGTAACTGTAGCATCTTCATCGTCTCACGCCGAGCTACCCTCGTGAGCTACCAGAGTAGTTGGTCAAAACCGCTAGACGCTCGCTAACAAGGATAACCATAAAGAATTCATAGAATCTCTTAACCTTTCAGAAAGTATTGAGGTGGTTTTTCCTAACATCCTCCAAATTAATCCAGCAAAACCCCCTTCGAATCACATAATCCTCTTTGCGGAACACCTGAGAGCGGGCCTCAAATTCCCTGTACATCCCTTTTTAATAGCTATATCTATAAAGTATAAGGTCGCACTTCTACAGATGACTCCTAATTCTATTAGATTCTTGGTTGGATATATAATTCTTTGTAGTCACTATAATGTAGAACCTGACGTAGATTTTTTCTATTTTTTTGCTTTCGAATAAAGAACCAAAAAGGTTCCTTCTACCTTTCTTCACGCCATAAGAAACATTTCTTGGTAAATCCTTCATCCAAAGTCCATGAATGGCAGGTTAACTTTTTCTTTATTTAGAATTCTAAAGCCTGGCCATTTTATGCCCAGTGGCAGGATTCAACTCCTAAACAAGACTCAATCCCTTATGAACAATACCAACTCTCTTTCTTCCAGCAGTACAGCGACCTCCTTGACGGATGGAGTAAAAATCCTTATAATGTGATGAGGCTCACAGATTCGGAGGCTATTCTCAGGTTTATAGGTCTTAGCCATCAACATACAAAGCTAATCAGATTTGAATTTGGTAGGTTTCTAAAATCACTTTTACTTTATTTTATCACAAAAGCAAACTTAACATACTCGATTTCTTACGTAGATAACCTCATTGACAGTTGTTTATCTTCGAGTTCGGAGTAAGTTGTTGTTGTTCAGCCTGAGACCACTCCAACGGTGACATCAGCATCACGACCTACTGTTATCTTTAATGTGGACGAAGAGCTGGATCGGGCTATGGCAGCAAAAATTGGACAAGAGGAGCTCGCTGACCCCGAATAACGAACTGACTCTCAAAACCTGGCATCATGACTAGCTGTGTTGAAAAAAGGTAGAGGTAAGAGTCAGCTAGTGAACAAACCCCTGTGAGAAACACTCCTCCAGCCATGAAACGTCGTTGTCTTCAAAGAGAATCTACTTATAGCTCTCCAGACTTGGAAAAGGGTCTCGCGCAATGTGAAAGTGCTGACAAGATCAAATCCTTACTTCATAAATATTTGGCATCTCAGGTAATTCTTAGTATTTCTTGATATTTGTAATACTAACATAACATAATATATATGACACATAATGCTCTTATAGCTGGAACCCATGATGGTTGCGCTCTCCAACCAATTATCAACAACCAACTCTGAAAGCGATCTTCAAAAGACATGTGACGAGCTGGCGGCTCAGCCAGAAAAACAAACCCAACAACTATCCTTTGACACAAAGGGAGTAAGATGAGTCACGTCGCCAGCACAAAAGCCAAAACGAAGAGATACACGTTGCCAAGAGTCAGCTAGAATCCATGAGGGATGAGGCTACCCGACTGGGAGGTCGCCTGATGGAGTTGGAAGAACAGCTGTGACAAAACCAAGAGCAGATGGGAAATGCAATCTGCATATCTCATGACCAAGGAGTTATTGAAGGTCGTCGCACTTTCTTAAGAGTGAAGTGGGTAAAGAGTTCACGTATGCATACAAAGAGGAGCTGCTGAATGTAAACAAGAACACCACTCACTTTTTAGGCAAAATGGGACGAGGAGGTTGAGAATGGGTCAAAATTGCTGCAGAACGAATCAAGACCCAACTCATGAAGGCCAATATCTCATCCGAGCCAGATACAAAAAATATAATTGAAAAGATACCCAAATTCTCCTTTTGGAAAGGCGACCTGAGCCAGCCCCCTATAGCACAATGGTGGATCGCTTGCAAGGGAAATTCTCTTTTAAAAGCTGGGCTGGCTGCTGAGTTAGAAGCCCTTATAGACGAGATAGTGCCTGATTGCCATACTGCTTAAATATAATATATCTCCTATAACTTGATTTGTGTACCTATTTGATTTCGAATGGTTATATGTGAACAAATAAATTGATATCGCTTTTCAATCTCAATGCGCTCGCTCTGCCTTAGCACAACCTACCATACAATGGTTATCATAAGTAAGACCATATCTAATCATGAATAATGCCAACAAAAGAGTGGTTAGGTTGCTAAATCGTAATGTGAGTATACCAGAGACGACCAAGATCATACTTAGTCCCTCAAAATATTATCACGAAACAAAATGACCCATTACTTAAGTTCTTAGATATCTTGTATGCGAGCTAAGATTAAATTTAAACATGTAAAGGACAACATGAAAATCAAACATGTCGGGATAACATGTAAATAAAACATGTCCATTTGTGAACAGAAAATATGAATATCAAACATATCTCCTTTCCACAACATCACAGAGTATGTAAGTCAAACATACTCAAGAATACCCGATAACATGTAAATCAAACATGTTCCCACATAAAACCACACAGATCAAGACAAGTCACATAAGACCTAAATAATTTTCATCAAAGCCACTCCTAAAACAAGCCCAAATTCAACACTTAAGAACGAAACAAATTCAAAATGCAAGACCAAAACAAACTTATGACATAAAGGCACATAGTTGAAAGGAAACCTATAAACCAAACATGTATCCTTCCAAAAACACCTCGGAATATGTAAATCAAACATCACCAAGGATATGTAAGAGCATGTAAATCAAACATGCTCCCACACAAATAACTTATTCATTATAACCTCCATAAATTCTATCACCGACCTAAAAAAAGCATCAGGATTTTGAACATATTTGTAAACAATCATAGAACACATTCGATGCCATAAGGAAGCCTTTATTCATTATTGATAGATATCAGCCCACGATGGGTAAAAGTATGATAAGCATATAAATTCACCGCCGACTCAAAGGAGTGTCCGTTCATAATTAATAGATAAGGATAAATATAAGATGTATGAGCCCATCGTCCAGAGATCTGGGCATAATACTTCTTCAAGTGACAGTTATTCCAGCTGTGTAAAAAGAGTGTCTTCGAACATGCATGTTCCTTCTTCTTTCTCTGGCGATATTTTCATGAGCTCATCATGGTATTGGACAAGTTCTTCCTCTTCCCTCATCTTTTTGGAATCAGATATCCTTTCCTTCATATTTTTCGACCTTCACCTTTTATTTTGACTCATACCTTTTTTGACTGTCATCTGGTAGCATGATTTAGAGACCTATTGTTCTGATATCACTTTGCCTACTCTATCCCCATCCGGATACTTGATAATCATGTGGTAAGTGGATGTGATTGCCTGGAATGTATTGAGAGCAGGTCGCCCCAGTATTGTGTTGTACGCTGAGTGTCCTTTGAAGATTTAGAATTTACATCCTTCCTTAAACTTAGGTCCCCTTTTCTCAAAACGACTAAGAGTGCTAGCTCGCCTTCGGTAATAACCTTTGCACCATTAAAAGCATAAATCGGGGTATTTACTGGTCGTACCTTTGCTTTTATGTTCATCTATTCTAGACAATATAGGTATATGATGCTGACCGAGATCCCATTATCTATGAACACCCTTCCGACTTCGTATCCTTCTATTTCAACTTTGATCACCAGCGTGTCATTATGTTCCTTTTGCGCGCCGTTCATCAGGGCTAAATATAATTATTGGTCATGAGGTCGAGTGTCGTCTATTAATGGTAGCAACCTCACTCGGCCCAGGGCGGGCTGCCTTGACATGTCTCTTTCTTGCATTATTTGTATCCCCATATGTGGGTCCACCTGAAATCATGTTGGTCTTTCCTTTAGTATTTTCGCCTACTCTTCTTTGTTCCTTCCGGGCCTGACCATCGTGTTGTGTCTGTTCACCTCTTTTGTTCAGCGGCGGGCCTTTGGGAGGTTGTGGAGGTAATGGTTGTGCTTGCTCTCATGGCTCTCTATCCATGTACACAACCTCTTTCAGATGACTAGCTTTGATGAGCCTTTCAATTTCATCGCTCAAGTGTCTGCAGTGCTCGGTTGCGTGTCCGTAATTATTATGAAACTTGTAAAAGAACTCAAATTTTGAATTAGTGGGAGGTCGTGTATAACTTTCAGGCCACCTTATAGCATTCGGTATCTGCCGCTCCATGATTGTGAATACCTTTGCAACTGGATACGCTAAGTGTGTGAGATCTTCTTCTCTCCGTTCTTTCCTATCAGCTCTTGTCGTCATTTTATCACCTGCTACCATGGTTGAGAGGCCTCGAACAGTCCACCTTGGTTCTCTCCTAGGCTCTGACCTCCTAGAAACGACTCTTTCAGGGTCTGTGACCTCTACCCCAAAGCGTAATCTAAATTCATCCTTCGTCTCCTCCACCTGTATTTATTTATCACACTTATTCAGGACTTCTTCATAAGTTTGTGCATGTTGCTTGGCCAGCGATTTGCGCAGATCTTCCCTTCTCAACCCTTGTTGTAATGCTCTAGCCTTCATCTCATCAGTGGATGTTGGTACCCAGAGTGGCTCGGGTAAACCGATTGACATAATCTTTCAGACATTCCCCCAGTCGCTGTACCATTGAGAAAAAAGACTGTGCGGTCTTGGTGTGCAGTTTAGCACTAGCAAAATGCTTTAAGAAAGCTATTTTCATATCTTGGAAGCTAGTGACTTTTCACAGTGCAAGATGATGAAACCAATCCTGTGCTATTCCCTTTAATGTAGACAAGAAGGCTCGGCATGCTACAACATCCGTAAATTGTCTTAACACCACCTCGTTTTCAAAGCTTTTCACATGTCGCGTTGGGTCGGACAACCCATCATAATGAAGCTCTAATGATTTATAACCACGAAGTACCCTAGCTCTCAGTATCCTTTCTAAAAAATGGTGTCCCATAGATTCTTCAGGTTTTGTTCCATCGAATCGTCTCTACAACGTCAATAATGCTTTCTGCATGTCTCTGAATGCCTGTGTACCTGGTCCCACATCACCATCTCCGTCTTCATAATGTCGAGCTTGGCACTTATAAGATCTTCTTGGTGTCTTATAATCTGTAAATATTTCTTCACTATCAATGTCATCCTCCTCCTCTTAATAACGTCGAGCTCGGCATTTGCAAGCTTTCTTTTTCAACCACTCACTTGTAGCTCGCCTAACCTTATTATCACTTCCCGCTCCACATCATGAAGTTTGTTGTTTATAATTTTGGCCTCGCAATCCTCCATCCATGTGCAGGTGATCTTTGTCATAATCGTCGTCAAATGATGTTGAGAATTCAATTGGATATCTATATGTACTTGAACTTTTTATAAGGTCGGCGTTTGGTGTCCATGGTGAGAATTCTCTGCTCTATTTCTGCTCCTCGGTTAAATCCTTCAACACGTACTCTTCATCTTTCCAACCTTCTTTTCCCTTTTCATCCTCCTTCTGTTCGACCTTTTCGTTTCCTTTATCATTATTGCGTACCTTGTCTACTAGGATTTCATTTAGCTCTCCTTATTGTTAGAGTAGAGTGCCCGACGTTCCAATTATATTGGATTTCATTCTACTTGTATAATGATTTTATTGGAATTATATTAATAAAGGCAACTTTCTTTATCTTATGTTTTTGATTTTGCACGTATGATAAAGTCCTTGGACCAATTTAAACTATGGGATATGGTTGCGCATACGATGGAAATCATGGAACATGTCTCTAAGGTTTTGGTCTTAAACTTGTTCCAAGTCAATGGACTTTTCGAGATAGGACATTGAATAGCCCGGTAAGACTTGCGCATATGATGCATGCTTGTAAGACAAGGATGTTGCATTCCATTAACATCAGCGTTATACTATATATTTGTATATAATATAAATATTTATATAAAAGAAAATTGGGACCAAGTCATAATCTTTGTTTAAAAAAAAGAGACGGATGACTTGTGGAAGAATTCTTTTCTTAATTATTTAATTAATTAGTTGGTTGAGATTAGTTCTAATCTTAATCTAACTAATCCAATATAAATATACATATAAGAAAGAAAAGAGTGAGAGCAGTCTTCTCATCCTTTAAAACAATAAAAGGTTTTTGACTTTAGTAAAAAGAGAGCAGCCGTCTTTCATCTTTTCAAAACACAAAACAAAAGTTGACTTTAAGGAAAAAGGGAGTCGCCTACCTTGGCAACTATCTCTTCTTCTTTTCTTGGTTATGAAATAAA
>BMAC01000021.1:2433649-2451259 GCA_014905375.1 Phtheirospermum japonicum | reverse complement strand
TCTATAGCACAACCTCTTCGAAAATCCTTAAGGGTTTCAAGGGCTCCTGAGAGGATGAACCTTTTGTTAGAGAACAAAGAAGAGGGACTCCTTTTAGATAGTGATCCAAGAAGCTATGACGAGGCAATGTCTGACATTGACTCGATAAAATGGCAAGATGCATTGCAGTTCGAGATGGACTCCATGTACTCCAACAAGGTCTGGACCTTGGTGGACCCACCACAGGGAATTGTTCCRATTAGATGCAAATGGGTCTACAAGCGGAAGCTTGGAGTAGATGGAGAGGTAAGTACCTTTAGAGCATGTTTGGTTGCAAAAGGTTATACTCAAAAGTAAGGCATTGATTATGAGAAAACCTTTTCACCATTAGTGATGCTTAAGTCCATTCGAATACTGTTAGTCATAGCTGCGTATTATGACTACGAGATATGGCAAATGGATGTGAAGACTGTTTTCCTTAATGGAAATATTAAGGAAGAGATATATATGAAGCAGCCAGAGGGCTTCATATCCAGTGGGAGTGAGCAACAGGTTTGCAAACTCCAGAGATCCATTTATGGTCTCAAACAGGCTTTGAGGAGTTGGAACATCCGATTCAATGAAACAATTAAAATGTTTGATTTTCATAAGAATCCGGATGAACCATGTGTCTATAAGAAGGTTAGTGGGAGGGCAGTTACTTTTGTTGTACTCTATGTTGATGACATTCTACTCATTGGGAATGATGTATGGATGTTGCAATCAACGAGGACTTGGTTGTCTAAGTAGTTCTCCATGAAGGACTTGGGAGAAGCATCTTTTATCCTTGGGATAAAGATCTATCGAGATAGATCACGAAAGATGATCGGACTATCCCAGTCCATGTACATAGATAAAGTGCTAAAAATGTTTAGTATGGAGGAATCCAAGCGTGGATACCTCCCAATGAGCACTGTTCCACTTTCTAGGGCTATGTCTCCAAAGACACCTGAAGAAAGAGGAAAGATGGCTCGTGTACCTTATGCATCCGCGATTGGGAGCATTATGTATGCAATGTTATGTACTAGGCCTGATGTCGCACATGATCTGAGTGTCACGGGTAGATATCAGTCGAATCCAGATTTCGAACACTGGAGCGCCGTTAAGAAGATCCTTAAGTACTTGAGAAGAACTAAGGATATATTCTTGATATACGGTAATGGAGAATTGAAACAAGAAGGATACACTGATTCTAGTTTTCAATCCGATGTAGATGATACAAAGTCAATGTCTGGATATATATTCACCTTGAATGGAGGATCAGTCAGTTGGAAAAGTTCCAAACAAGAGATGACTGCAGACTCTGTTACAGAGGTTGAATATATTGCTGCATCAGATGCAGCAAAAGAGGCTGTTTGGATGCGGAACTTTATCCAAGGGTTGGATGTAGTTCCGTCCATTGTTGACCCAAAAATAATTTATTATGACAACAACGGGGCTATAGCGCAAGCAAAAGAACCGAGATATCATCCAAGATCCAAACACATCTTGAGGCGATACCACCTGATTAGAGAGATCATTGGTAGAGGCGACGTCGTTGTGGATCGAGTCGCTTCGGCAGAAAATGTAGCAGACCCTATGACTAAACCCTTAGCACAAAAGGTATTTGACGGGCATCTTGAGAAGATGGGCCTAAATTACATGGGCAATTGGCACTAGGGCAACTGGGAGATTGTTAGAGTAGAGTGCCCGACGTTCCAATTAGATTGGATTTCATTCTACTTGTATAATGATTTTATTGGAATTATATTAATAAAGACAACTTTCTTTATCTTATGTTTTCGCTTTTGCACGTATGATAAAGTCCTTGGACCAATTTAAACTATGGGATATGGTTGCGCATACGATGGCAATCATGGAACATGTCTCTAAGGTTTCGGTCTTATACTTGTTCCAAGTCAATGGGCTTTTCGAGATAGGACATTGAATAGCCCGGTAAGACTTGCGCATATGATGCATGCTTGTAAGACAAGGATGTTGCATTCCATTAACATCAGCGTTGTGACGCGAATGTATATATGTGGGTGCTTGTTGGAGAACAAGCTCATTGAACATGACACGATTAAAATTCTTAACTGGAAGATTTATCTGTCGAATAAGAATTTTCATATTGCAATAGTACATGATTAGTCCTTGACTTGAGGTACGATGGTAGCCTTGTGCACATCGTGCAATACTTAGATTTATCTTTTGATTGCCTGACAATCGTAAAAAGGGGTATTRAGGGTATTGTATCGATGTGCATGGCGGTTTGTCTGTAGCCTACATAGAATTCGACACTTGTCTATGGACAAGAGAGTATCCTGTGAATTTTCATAGTTTGTGGTTCAAAAGACCTTGGCCAGGGCACGATGAATATTGATTCATAAATGAAATCACAGTTATTAAATCAATTGGGTTTCGACTTATAAATCCATGCCCAAGATTTAATCGGGAAACTAGTTGTCGAAAGGATCGTACATGTATGAACTTGCAATTGAAATAGGTTTACTCGCTATTTCACCTAACACTGGGTAATCATGCTACTTGCTAGACGTTGTCATGATTTGTAGGTTCTTGAAATTAAAGAGTTAATCTCAAGAGAATTACTTAATTTGATTAATTAATATAATAAATTGTTATTTATAAACTTATAAAAGTTATAAGCCTACTGCTAGTGTTAGTCGTGAACCTAAAAGGGTCACACATAATTTTGGTTGTTGACATTTCAAGATTGATAACTCCAATAGTTGTGATAATTAATTAATTTGGATTAATTAAATAAGATTTTAATTTAATTCAATTGTTGGATTAAATACTCAATTATATATTTGACTATGTAATTAAATCTAATTTGATTAGAAATCTCAATTAAAGGAATATATTAAATTAGTCAATTGGATTGATTAATTTGAATTCATGGAATTAATTAATTAGTTGGATTTTAAATCCAAGTCCATGTAATTTTCTAGTAGGCCCTAATTGTAGAAGCCCACTAGAATAATTGAAGACTTTGAAATAAAATTAATTTATATTATATATTTGTATATAATATAAATATTTATATAAAAGAAAATTGGGACCAAGTCATAATCTTTGTTTAAAAAAAAGAGACGGATGACTTGTGGAAGAATTCTTTTCTTAATTATTTAATTAATTAGTTGATTGAGATTAGTCCTAATCTTAACCTAACTAATCCAATATAAATATATATATAAGAAAGAAAAGAGTGAGAGCAGTCTTCTCATCCTTTAAAACAATAAAAGGTTTTTGACTTTAGTAAAAAGAGAGCAGCCGTCTTTCATCTTTTCAAAACACAAAACAAAAGTTGATTTTAAGGAAAAAGGGAGTCGCCTACCTTGCAACTATCTCTTCTTCTTTTCTTGGTTATGAAATAAAAGAAAAAGTTCCTATTTGAAGGAAAAGTTGGAGGGGGCTGAAATATTTTTCAGAAAAATCAAATTTATCTTTTATATATTTTTATTTGAAGTCTTCAATTGTAGATGATGATTAATTGATAATTTTTCATCTACAATAATTAATTTTCATCAATTGTTGATTGTTGGATTAATTGTTATTCCTTTAATCAATTTTAAAAACGGAACGATTCTACTAGCGAAAGAATTTTTCCGGTGTCGCAATCAAAAGGTGGACTCGATTAGAGGGGATACGCTTGGATCTCTACGGCGAGAAGTTTCGGTGTTAGCCACATAGTCGGGAATTGATTCCCTCTCAATCGTCGCTTGAAGATATTAATCGAGAGGTATTAATTTATTTATTTATTTTATAAGAATCAAAATTTGCATTCGATAGATAATAATAAAAAATGACGATCGTTAAAATCGCTAACGAAATCTACGAGGTTTAGTATATATATTTGATATATATATTTGTTTTATTTAATTAAAAATTTTAAGATCCGTTGCGTAAGCCCCGTACGATTATAGCAAATCCAACACTTATTTATCCGGTGATACCAATCCTATGAAGCTATCAGGGAGCCCCTTATCAAAATAGCAAGGCCTGGTACTCGACAATTCTTCCCATTCTTTTGTTCGTATGTGGATAGCCTTCTGCCCAATCATGTTTGGAGTTTTCTTCTTATGCTCTAATTTTGTCTGCCTCACCCTTGCTTTCTTTCGGGGGGGGGGGGGGGGGGGGTGAGGTGGTGTGGTCTTGGCTTTATTGGTTTCTTCTAACGATGGTGTTTATTCTTTCCAATCGTTTCCTCCCATTGTCATATTTGCATCTTCATCCAAATTCAAGTTTCGCTTCATGGTTCATTCGTTTTTTTTAATAATCCTCACGTCTATCGCTCAAGGACTCAATGTACCTCTTTCCCACAGACGACGCCACATGATGCGACCAAAATAATTAGTGCCTCAAGATTAGTTTTCAAATCAAAGATAAAATTACTTCCCTAGTTGAAATATATGTTAGGTTACCTTCAAAAACTTCTTCAATCTCTTCTTGTCCTTTCTTGCATGTTTTTGTAATCTTCTAGCCTCCAAAATTATGTTAAAAATATCTTAGGGCTCTTATTTATAGTTCCTCAAGTGTTTTTCCTAATAGCCCTTCGAAAAATAGAGAAAATGGGAACCAAAACCATAAAATCGGACTATTTGGTTTGAAAAATGGCCAGCAGTCCTAAAACACGGTCAAAATTGCAAAAATACGGCCTAGCCATGTTTTCCAAAATTGGCCATCCGGTAAAAAACACGGCCGTGTTTAAAAACACGGCCAGGCCATATATCCTCCTGGACTCTTCTTTTTTAATTTCTCCTTTGCGATATGAAACATGGGCGTGTTTTAAAACACGCCCAAGGCATTTTTTCTTTGATTTCTTGGTATTTTAACTCCGTTTGCGCCTTTTTACTTCCCGTTTAGTCCCCTTGATTCATTCTCTTGTACCCTCTAAATTACCCAAATTCGCTCCTCTTCAACGCTCCTACACAAATACAACCCAAAAGTGAAATGAACAAGAAACACCATAATAACTACCAAAAGACACACAAATAACTTTATATTAAATATATAAAAACTACTAAAAAAATGCATGAAGTGATGATTGTAAAACTACTCCCAGCTCAGACGTTTGCTTGTCCTTGAGCAAAATAATCTAAAATTGAGGAAAACACAACAACAACCTAAAGGGAGCCCACATCTTTGATAAGCGAGAAATTACACGCTAATTGACGGTTTAATTACGGTGGTTTTATGTGCTTAATATTATCATATATGCTTATTTCTCGCATAATTGTTATTATGAGCAATCAAGCACCAATCGTATATTTCTTATATATTTTGCAGTATTTGGTGCTATATTTATCGATAGATGTCTCACAAGGAAGTAGAGAAACGAGGATTGACGAATCAACGAGAGAAAAATCAAGAATCAGGATGTTGCGTTGACAACGCGTCGATGCCGAGGATGGCCCGCGTCAGTCGACGCGATGTGCGGTGTTGCGCTGGCTGTGCACGCGTCGATCGACGCCATGTCGATGGGAAGCTGCTGAAGCGTCGACAGAAGGTCCATCAGTCGACGCAATGTCGACGCTCACTTCTGAAGCGTCGATTGGAAGGGCGTCAGTCGACGCAATGTCGACACTCATGCTCTGAAGCGTCGACAGAAGGTCCGTCAGTCGACGCAATGTCGACGCTCACTTCTGAAGTGTCGATGGGAAGGGTGTCAGTCGGCGCCCATGCAGGACGACAAAGGCGGGTGATGCGCGTCGACGCCGAGGGCTGGTTCGGGTCAGTCGACGCCGACTTGGCCGAGTTATTTTAGGAAGAATCTTGGGCGGCAAGAAATAGGAATTATATATAAACCCGACCTAATCCCGTCCAAAACACAACTTTTGACACACATAACATATCCTATGATTCTAAGGAGTTCCAAGAGAGGCTCCAAGTCATTCCAATTCATCCATACGCAAGAGAACATGAATATTGAAGATCAAAACACAAGATTCAAGTTCTACACATCATCTCTCCTATTTTATCAAGGATTATCTTTGTTTATCTGAACCTTTTCTTTTATTTTCTTAACTCCATGAGTGAGTAAACTTATTATCTAGTTCTAGGGATGTTGAAACCCTCGTGAAGCTATGTTTGATTGATTTATGCAGTATTATCTTTCGTTCCCATATGCGATTGTTTGTGTTGTTCTAATTTCAACTTATGATTGCTTAATTCTTAATTTGGCTTGATCACCTAGATTAGGGATTGGTTATCTATTGCTAGAAATAGGATTGCTTCCCGTGTAATTGTCGTAATTACTATTTCTCCGAAGCAACTAATGATTATAAATCGTTAGGGACAACACAACATAGGTTGAATGAACCGAGCTTATGCGATTATTGCCTAGATTAATCTATTTGCCTAATTACTAATGCTGTTGTTGGGTTGAACCTAGAGAGCTTATTCTAGGTTGTTCAATAATTAGATTCAATTAAAGAGCTTATTTTAATTGAGTAAACGGTAAGGGCAAATTCGAGTAGCAGAGCTTATTGCTACTTAGGGTTTTTAGTCGCATATGATGAATGGATTATGATATTGTGATTGGTTAAACGAGTGAATCGAGGGTGGAAACTGAACTAGAACTAGACCTTTATTATTATTGAATTCTTCGTTAATTATTTTCTTGCTAGTTTAATTGCTTGTTTATTTTATTAGTTAATTTAATTCATGATTCCTACCTCCAATTATTTATTTAAATAAAATACGAATCATCACAATCTAACCACACTCCTCGTGGGTTCGACCCTTACTTATCGCTACTACTAGTTAGTGGAGAAAAGCTGAGGAAAATAAATATTTAATTTGACGCTTACGACGAGGCGGTCAATCCTCAACAAATACAATCACTTCATTAACCATCAAGTCACTAAGTAAGTACGTAAATAATAATAATAATAATAATAATAATAATAATAATAATAATAATAATAATAATAATAATAATAATAATAATAATAATAATAATAATAATAAACAAAAACTATAAAATTAACACAACAAGTCAATTCTCAATAGCCGAGTTAACAAACAACGAAATGAACCAACAAGTCCTCACAAGGTCACTCGTTTCACTCAAGTGTATAAGCAATTATGTATATAAAGCTCTCAAGTCACAAAACACCGAAATATTGTTCACATAGGCTTGTATGTAAATCACGCCGATTCTAAATAAAATAAGTTGAAAGGCATGGATGACAAGTTATAATTGATTGTAATGGGGCTAGGGCGGAGAATGAGTAAAGGGAAGTTATGTAAATTTAAAAGAATTGAAGAAACACACAAAGACACCTTCTAAAAAAGTAAAAATAAATAAATATAAAGTGAAATAATATAAAAAATAAATCTAACGGGTAAGAACACTAAGCAAAACAGAATAATCTATGAACTAAGAAATACATAACACCTCTATCACTTATTCTTTATTCAAAAAATAAATAATAATAACTTCTCTTTTTCTTCTTTTTTTTCTCTCTCTCTGTTTTTTTTCTTTTCTTTTCATTTCTTTTCTCTTTTCTCTTTTTTTTTTGTTTTTGTTTTTTTATTTTTATTTCTTTCTTTTTCTAGTGAAAATGAAAATCACATGTAATTGGAGAACGAAATCGAGTTATCCGTATGACATGCAAAAATTACTCACCACTCTACTACAACGACCTAAGAAAAATAAAAATAAATAAAAAAACCTAAAAGAATACTAAACGACTCGCACGAGAATAAATACATAACCACGTGTGTATCTTCAATTCAAGTTTCAAAGAGGGGAAATCAAAGATCGGTTATTATGGCTTGTAATGCGGGTTATAATCAAAGAAAAAGGCTTAGGCTCGAGATTGGTTTACTCATGGATAATGTAAGGTAGGCTTATGCAAGGAAAAGGCTAATAATAAAGCGCTTAATCCTACCCATATATGGCTTCCAAACATACGACATGTATAAATGTGCAAGTTCTAAAACAACCAACAATGCGTGACTCACCCACTAACAATGAAAAGGAGCATAATTTGTAATGTATGCTCATAGGCTCAAATCTCACTAAAAATCGGGTTATACATGTTGAATCCCGACGTTGCCCGTTCGTCTAACGATTACCAAGAAAAATACTTGTTATTATATTATATATATACATATATATATATATATATATATAGTTATTAAATATATATTAGTTTTTTTTAGAAAGATATACATTTATAAATCTAAATATACTCAAACTTTTCAAATTAACTTAGCAAAAGTATTATGCATCATAGAAAGGTGATGTCTCCCAACTAAATATGAATGAACCTAAAATACTGAATATAAATCAAAAAGACACAAAAGCACCCCCAACTTAAAAGTTCACATTGTCCCCAATGTAACAACCCAAAGTTGTACAACAAAATACACAAACCAAAACACACAAAATAAATGAAAAACAAATAAATAAAAGATAACCAAATCTCCTTTTCAAAATGGTGAGAAATGTTTCCGAGGTGGCCGAAGTTGGTGTCGTATACCGCATAAGCGTGCGAGCATAGTATCTTCGTGAACTCTTGAACTCATTTTAGTAGACTTAAGTTCACCTAATCCTAAACTCTTGAACAACTCATAAGGCATCAAATTAACACTCGCCCCTAAATCCGCTAAATCTCAATCAACAGATACACTACCACTATGACAAGGGATAGTAAAACTCCCTGGATCCTGAATCTTTTGTGGTAGTTTGTTTTGTAAGATGGTGGATCACTCCTCATTCAATTGCACCATAGATAACTCCTCAAGCTTCTTATTATTTGCAAGGAGGCCCTTCAAAAACTTTGCATACTTGGGCATCTGCGAAAGAGCCTCAACAAGCGGAATGTTAATATAAAATTGTTTAAAAAGTTCAAGAAATTTACCGAATCAGTAATCCTTCTTATCTTCGTAGAGTCGACTTGGATAAGAAACTTTTGGCTTGTACTCGGGCACAACCTTCTTCGGCTCCTCGCGTGGGTGTTCCTCATCGGTGATTGTTTTAAAAGTTACTACTTCATTCCTTCTCAAATGTGAATACTCCAAATTCCTACCACTGTTGACATTAATAACATTAACATATTCTTTTGGGCTTGGCTCGGTGTTACTAGGCAAACTCCCATGTGGCCTTTCAGAGACCATCATTGTAATTTATCCAATTTGGACCTCTAAGTTACAAATAGAAGCTTCTTGATTTCTTATTGATGTTTCAATGGAGGTGAAAGGGGCTTCAGTTGTTTGAATTAAACTTCATCATTAATTCTTCCAAATTGGGTTTTTGTGGCCTCTGCTGTTGACAGCTAGGGGGCTGGTCAGTCCTCGATTAGGATGGATTACTCCATGAGAAATTTGAATGTTGCCTCCAACTCGGATTATACATGTTGTTGTACGAATTATTATTCGAATTGCGGCCTTGGTTTCCCACAAAATCAACTTGCTCAGATGAGGGTATATAGCTCGGGCAGTCTTGATACAAGTGTGAACCACCACATCCATTGCACAAAAGCGCTTGAATGGATGGGATAGGTGAATCCAATGTGTCAAACTTCTTACTTAGTGCTTCTACCTAGGCCGCTAGAGTTATCATCGCATCTACATTATAGAGCCCAGCTGGATTGCTCATCTTGACTCGAGCCAATTTCCACTGATATACATTCATCACCATTTCTTCAAATAAATCGTGAGCGGCCTCAGGAGTCTTATTGTTGAGTGTTCCTTCCGCTGCAGCATTAATCATCTACCAGGTTGACGTCGTCAACCCATTTTAAAAGGTTTGGACTTGCATCCAAAGAAGTAACGCGGGGTGTGTTAACTTGCGTAAGAGCTCCTTAAAGCGATCCCATGTGTCGTACAAAGTCTCACTATCAACTTGAGCGAATGAAGAAATTTCGTTACGTAGCCTCGCAGCCTTAGCAGGTGGTAAATATTTGTTAAGAAACTTCTCCGCCATCATCTTCTAGGTCGTGATGGTCCCTCTAGGTAGCATGTTCAACCACTACTTGGCTCGACCAGTCAAGGAGAAGGGAGAAAGTTATTGAAAAATAGCATCATCGATGACCCCGTTGATCTTGAAATTATCACAAATCTCAAGAAAATTTGCAGTATGGCATTAACGCTCTGTCTTATGATACTCGACTCCGTGCCATCAAGTTATGGTTTGGCATAATCGGACTTAGTGAGTGTTGGGTTAGACATCACTACTTATTGCTCGTCTATTGCTTCTATTTTTTCTCCTATTTCCCATTTTGTTGCTTTCTCCAATGTACGCCTTTGGGCTTGAGTATACATGCACTAACGAAATAACACATGAAACAAGAAAAGGACAAACGAGAAAAGCAAACGAGTAAAAACAAACAAAAAAATTGATTAGATTAATAAAAAATAAAGCTTTTTTAATATCACAGTCCCCGTCAACAGCGTCAAAAACTTGATGACTAAACTACTCTATAAAATTCTCGGCAAGTGCACCGGTCATTTATAGTGTATAGCTCTAGAGCACCGGATATCATTCCCACAAGGATTGCGATTATTAGTACTAACCGTCTTTTTATTATTAATCTATCGAATAAAAAGTTGTTTTTATTAATCTATTTAACAAAAAAATATGTAAATAAACTAAACAAGTGATTAAACAAGCAAAAATCTAGAAGTAATTTTTGAAGAATTAATATATGAGAAGGATGTGTTTGAATGTAGAACCCCCCCTAAATTCACCTTATGATTGTATCCAAATAAGTCATCATAATCCGTTAAGTACAACTAAACCCACATATTATTTCACTCTTTCAAAGACCGTAGAAATTATCTATTTTAATTAAAACCTCGAGTTTCAAGTGAATTAATCCTAACCTCGAGTTGATTAACCAGAATCTCTTCCTAATTAGAACCCCCAAGATAGCAATGCGAGCAATTGAGTTTCCCTAATAGGTTTCACCCTAATACAGATGATTTATGTCGTCCTATATCTAGGATTGCATGCAACTTCTTCTACTTGTATGTGTCCTTACTCTACTTCACTTCGTTTGATTAAAAGTAAAGAACAAGCCCAAATAAATAATCCAGAATTATCAAATTGAAAAAATTGATAAAAAGCACAAGAATATCGAATGAAAAGCCTAAAATAATATAAATCAACCAATACTCAATCACAAGTTAAATTTAGGGTTCATCTCAATCCAAACACATATGAAGTTTAGTTCATGCTTGAATTGAGATAAAAAGAAGTGTAAAAAGATAAATCCAAGAAAGGAGAAATCATGTTCAAAAGTTTTAGTTTTCAAATCAAAGATAAAATTACTTCCCTAGTCGAAGTATGTGTGAGGTTTTTTTTGAAAAACTTCTTCAATCTCTTCTTGTACTTTTCTTGCTATTTGTTGTAATCTTATAGCCTCCAAAATTGTGTTAAAAAACGTACTAGGTCTCTTATTTGTAGTTCCCCAAGTTTTTTTCCTAATAGCCTTTTGAAAATAGAGAAAACATGGCCTTAAACCATAAAATCACACTATTCGGTCAGAAACATGGCCAGCAGGACAAAAACACGACAAGAATTGCAAAAACACGACCTAGACATGTTTTCCAAAATTGGACATCCGATAAAAAACACGGACGTGATTAGAAACACGGCCTGACCATATTTCCTCCTGAACTCTTATTTTTTAATTTTTCCTTTGTGATATGAAACATGGGCGTGTTCTAATACACGCCTGCGGCATGTTTTCTTTGATTTGCCTGATATTCTTACTCCGTTTGCTCCTTTTTACTTCCCATTCCGTCCTCTTGATTCTTTCTCTTGTATACACGACTATCATTGCCCTCTAAGTTCACCCAATTTCGCTCCTCTTCAACGCTCCTACACAAATACAGCCCAAAAGTGAAATGAACAAGAAACACCATAATAAGTACAAAAAGACACACGAATAACTTTATATTAAACATATAAAAACTACTAAAAACATGCATGAAGTTATGATTATTAGTGATACTCGTTACATTATAAGATTTTTTACTTCACGAAGTGCATGAAGGTCGGCGTGAGTCGACGGGGGTAATACGGTCACTGGGTTAAGAATAAAGAGATCAAGCTGAGGGGATGAAGGCAATTCTTGTTGTGATATGTGGATGCCTTCAGGTATGTTTTCGGATAGAGCTTCGGTCTGAGCTTCAATTCCAGGACAAGGGATATCCCCTTCTGGTTCATCAGTCGAACCGGGTCGGGGTGTAGGGGGTTTATTTTTCTCCTCTTGCAAACTAGAGGAATTTCTGCCGAATCGGTATTAGAGGGTAAATCTGGGTTTGAAAGTTTAGGATTTGGGGGGACGGAGGTATATGGAGCTATATTCATCATCAACCAATCAGTGGGGAGGGAAGAAGATAGAAAAATTAAACTCAGCAAAACAACAACTTTCAGGAAAATTGGAGTAACTATTATTAAAACAATGGATTAGGGGGACTTACGCATCATCTTGATTGGTGAATTTAGTGAAGATTGAGCCGGTCTTGCGATTTTTGTAGAAACTTGCAGATAACTTGTGCAGAGAAAGAATGGCATGATTTTTGCTCTTCTTTTTTGTAAATGAGAATAAGTGGAGATGGAAGGTGTACTGGGCGGTGGAAAGTGATTCAAGCTTTTGTGTACCTACTTTATAAATATTTGTCAAACGATTAAAAGCTTTCTCGCAAGAGTATGAGATCTCGTGTAAGTTGGTAAACTAAACTGAGTCGATTCTCAAGGAACAACCAATCAGAATCTCAAATGGTTGTTTGATCACAAGTAACATGTTTAAACCAAGAGTAGTCTAAATCATTAAAACCAAGAAAATAAGCAGTTCAGCAATAGGAAAATAGAAAACCAAAAATGGGAAAAAGTGCTTGACTTTTATTCCTCAAAAATTAGGTCGGATCGGCCTTAACCGGATCCTTGTACAGGGTAGTTTTCTGAATACAAGCCTTTCTCTCTCTAACTCTCTATGTATTTCTCTCTCTAGCCGATTGGGGATCCCTCCTCTCTCTCTTGGAGAGGCTATTTATAGTTTTCCTTCCAAACCCTAATTGGACACGTGTCACCCCCTGGGTGCACCGACTTACTTGGCCCATAAGCCACTCACAAATACCCTAACCCTAATTAGACACCATGGCGCTTTCTCATTGGTTTCACATCCCTTTCTGAGTCAGAGAATAAAGCCTTGATCATATCTCTTCCTCCGCCTTAGATCCGACCTCGAACCGTCTCGAGGTTGAACCGACCTTTCCTCGTAGCCGAACACCTTAAGTCAAGCAATTCTCATCCTATTACCCTTCAATCCGAGGCAGGAGAGTGAGTCTAGCCTTTTCTGGCATGTGTTGAGCCGACCTTGAGGATTCTTAAGCAGCAATTACCGCCTGGGATAACGAACACTCGATTAACTTCTCGAACCCGGACGTGCTCGGTTGACCAAGCTGGGAGAGTCGAGCTATGTGCTGTTCGCACGCTACGAACTAAGTTGGTCGAGTTCACCACGCCGCGGTTAACACTACTCCTACTCGGCGTTGCTCGACGTATGCGCGGGCCAGGTTGGCGCTGCTCGACGCATGCGCGGTCCAGGTCGACGCAGGTCAGGTCGGCGTTGCTCGACACATGCGCGGGGTAGGTCGGCGAAGGTCAGGTCGGCGCGGCTCGACGTATCCGAGGGCCTGGTCGGCGCTGCTCGATGCATGCACGGGGAAGGTCGGCGCAGTTCAGGTCGGCGCTGTTCGACACATCCGTGGGCCAGGTCGATGCTGCTCAATGCATGCGCGGGCTAGGTCGACGCATGTGCGGGCCAGGTTGGCGCTGCTCGACCCATGCGCGGTCCAGGTCGGTGCAGGTCAGGTCGGCGCTGCTCGACGCATGCGCGGGCCATGTCGACGCAGGTCAGGTCGGAGCTGCTCGACGCATGCGCGGGCCAAGTCGACGCAGGTCAGGTCGGCACCGCTCGGCGTTGCGCGCACCTGCTCGGTGCTAATCGTCGCATGAGTGGGCCAGGTTGGCATTGCTTGACGCATGCGCGGGCCAGGTCGACGCTGCTCAATGTATGCGCGGGCCAGATTGGCGCTGCTCGACGCGTGCGCGGGCAAGGCCGGCGTAGGTCAGATCAGTGCTGCTCAACGCATGCATGTGCCAAGTCGATGCAGGTTGGGTCGGCGCCGCTCGGTGTTGCGTGCACCTGCTCGGTGCTGCTCGTCGCAAGAGCGGGCTAGGTTGGCGCTGCTCGACGCATCCATGGGCCAGGTCGGCACTGCTCGATGTTCGCATGGGCTAGGTCGACGCATGTCAGGTCGACATCGCTCGGGGTTGCGCGCACCTGCTCGGCGCTGCTCGACGCATACGCGGGCCAGGTCGGCGCAGGTGGGGGATCTGCGGGTCTAGAAAGTACTCCCGAGTTGATGAACCCCTCGTTCATTTTAGAGTCTCCTTCCGGTCATATGGTGCCCTTAAATCTCTAAGTAGTTATTCGGGTCAGGTCGACCATCAACAAGCCCCTGAGTGCGGAGTCGACTATCAGTTAGGCGGGTTTGGACTCACCAACTTTTAGGGATGGGTCGACACTGGAGGCCTGATTCGTGGTCTTGGAGTTTTGTTCCGTTCGCTATGATGCGCCCATAGTTTTGTCATGTTCGACATGTTCGTGGTCTGTTCCTCCCCTCGTACGCGGTACGGATCGTCAGTGCACCGTACGATTAGACAAGAGCCCCTTGTCTTTTTCCTTTTCGTCCTCTTCCTTTTCATTGATTATGGGTGCCCCTTTTATCTTCTTCCCCTTTATTGGAGAGCGTGCCTTTGTCCTCTCCTCCTTAAATGGAGTGGGTGCCCGTAACTTTTCCTTTCTTATAAATGACCTCTCTTCACTTCATTTCATTCTTCCTTTGCTTTCTAATTTCTTAAACTCTCCAGACTTGTTTATTCTTTTGAGGTCTTCTTGCAAACAAAGGTTCTCTTGCCTCTGTCTCTCTCTTTGGTCTTCGTGCTCTACTTTGTCGACTTCTACCAGCTTTCCTTCCATTCCGATATTTCTTATCGTTTTGTACTGAGGTAAAAACTTTCTTCCTTTTCGTTATTTGTTGTTCAAATGTCTTATAGCCCGGGATATTCTCCGGATGGGTCCGGTGAGGTGGGTTACGGGGGTGACACGAACTATAGTGGGGTTCGTCCTGAACCGGGGGGCTAAGGCTCCCAGTTTAGCCTGAATGAGTACGGCAGCTTCGTCTTTGGCTCTGCTCAGCCTCCCGATTTTGGGAGGTTTGACGATGTGGATCAGTTCGGCTCGAGTGGTCCGTTCGGTCCTGGTGGTCAGTTCGGGGAAGCTTGTGATTTCGGGCCGAGAGTAGAGGTGGGTGCGGGTTATGCGCATAACGAGGCCAGTCCCCCTGGCTCGACCGAACAACGTGCAGGGGGTTGGTTCAACGATTTGAGCCCGGACAAGACCGGACTACCGAGTGGCTCGGCCCTTTATCGTAAGGCGGCCGGGAGGTCAAAAGAGGCTCGAGTCGAAGACGACGATTCTGATGAGTCGGCTCCTATTAAAGTGGGGAGACGCTCTAAGGCCAAAAAGCTTCCGCCTGGCCCACTAATGGCTCGGCCCAACGAACCTGCTCCTCCTGACCATTGGGAGAGGCCGGCTCCCATGGAGAGGGAGGAACTGATGCTATAGATTACTGTGCAGGGTAACAACTTGAACGAAAGGCATCTCAAGGAGTATCGTAACGATCATCTTGTGCCTGGTGATGTTCACCTATTTTTGCCCTACCCGGCTGAGCAGATACATCGCGCCCTTCGTTCTTGCACGGCTATGTTCCACGATAGCCATGTTTTCGGCATCTCCTTTCCGCTCTCCCCCTATGTCACCGGTTTGCTTAGGAGGTGGGGCATTCCCCTTGCTCAAATCATCCACTGTCGTTGGCTCGTATCTTGGGCGTCGCGGTCCTGTTCAGCGAGAATGGTTGGCCGCTTCCAACCTTTAACGAGCTTAACTGGTTGTATCAGTGGAAGCCTTCAAGGGGTGCCGGGTTAGGAAGTTCTGAGTTGGGAGGTATTTGGTCGGGGTGGTTTTATGCCTCTGTTCGGGATGGTACGTTCAAGACTTTGGTGACTGGTCTATTAGAGACCCTCCACACATGGAAGCCATACTGGTTCTATGTGGGGGGTGATTGGCGAGCGCGGAGACTTGATGGGCGTGTCTATAATCCACCACTTACTTTTATTTCTGCACTTGGTCGGTATATGTCCTCATCTTTTGCTGCTTTTTTCTATTCTAATCCCTCATTATCTTCTTTTGTTTGCAGATATTCCGGAACATGTTGAGCCTGATGTTAAGTTTATTGAGCATCTATATGATATTCTAAGCTCGGATCTGAACAACGGGAGTGGAGAGAGCTTTTTGACCCTGCCAAGTGTTATAAAGTTGGTTTGCGTGTTGTTTCCCCCGAGTTGGGTCTTGGTCAAGTTCTTCCTGGTATGTTTGGCGACATTTGTCGGGTGTCAGGTCAGCTCGTCTGTATTGGCCGGCTCGACACCTTTTTTTTTTAAATGGTCGACCCATCGAACATTATTTTGGTGTCGACCTGATGAGGTCGACTTCATGGTTCTAACATCTCTACTCTTGCAGTGTTCTATCCTTTCTTTGATCGAACTGAAGCAATGAATGCGATGAGTGAGGCCCGTAAGTACATGGAGGCGATGAAGAAGAAGTCGAGTAAGGGTGGTGGTGCTGGGAAACGGAGGAGGGGTGCTCCTTCTAATAGCGCACCGCCTCCACCCGAAGTTGAGCCTGTCGCGGTCCCCACAGGTGGTGGGGGAAGGTCTCGTGCACGTCCGTTCGACGTCGACCTCAGCCCCGTGCCCCCTTCCTTTGTGGGTTCGCATCTGCAACCGCAGCCTCTAGCTGTCGAGCCGATCTACCCATCTGCGTATGCGCCATATCCTGGCGAGGGGTCGTCGCATGGCTCGACCTACGTTGATGTGCATAACCGTGCTTGGGCGCCCGACCTGTGTAATTGGGTCATGAGTCTTCCTTCTGAGGAGAAGTTCGGCTTCGTTGAGACTGACTTGTGTCGAGCTATGGCTTCCGTGACCCTGCTTCGCCACGACTTTTCGAAACTTCGGCGTGTACATGCCCAGCTCCTGAATGATCATCAAGCCCCCAAAGATATCCATGCCGCCTGCACTTCGCTCGTGCTTGACTGGGATGAGTGGATGGCTCTGGCCAAAAAGTCTGACCAGCCCTTGGCCGAGGCATTGCGCATGACGAAGTCAACGGTCGAGGAGTTGAATGATCTCAAAGAAAAGCATGCCGAGCTGGTGAGAAATCATGCCGAGCAAGTCAACGCCGCCTTTGAAAGGGGGAGAATGGAGGGAGTTTCCCAATATGAGGCCGAAACTATGGATTCGATGATCAGCGCCTCATACCTCTCGACCATGCAAAAGGCATACGATATGCTTGCGGGGGGTGCCACTTTGCCAGATCTTGCTCAACATATTGCCGAGAGGAAGGCCGAGCTCGGGATAGGCGGCTCGGACGATGAGATGGGCGGTTCCGGTGATGAGGACGATGGTCAGGATGGTGAAGGAGATAACTAGGCATCTGTATGTTG
>BMAC01000021.1:2423524-2433624 GCA_014905375.1 Phtheirospermum japonicum | reverse complement strand
AGCTCGTCCGGCAAGGTTACTACTGGCCGACCTTAAAGAAGGATGCGATGTCAAAAGTCAGAAAATGTGAGAAGTGCCAAATATTCGCACCTCAGATTAACTCCCCAGCCGAACCCCTAAACTCAATATACTCGCCGTGCCCTTTCGCTAAATGGGGGATCGACCCTTATTGGCCCACTACCAATAGGCAAAGGAGGAGTCAAGTACGCAGTGGTCCGCGGTGGACTACTTCACGAAATGGGCCGAAGCCGAACCCTTAGCCTCGATCACCGATCAGAAGATAATCAACTTCGTTTGGAAGTCAATCATATGCAGGTTCGGTACCCCACTCTCAATAGTGTCGGACAACGGCAGACAGTTTGATAGCAAGAGGTTCAAGGCATTTTGCGGGGAGCTAAACATCAAGAACCACTTCGCGACACCATACCACCCCCAATCGAACGGACAAGTAGAAGCGGTTAACAAAATCCTCAAGTACACGCTAAAGAAGAGATTGGAAGACCTGAAAGGCAGTTGGCCCGAGGAGCTACCAGGCGTTTTATGGTCATACAGGACGACCCATCGCTCGTCCACCGATGAGACCCCTTTCTCGTTGGCTTTCGGATCAGAGGCAGTCATACCACTCGAGCTTGGCACCCCATCCTATCGAGTTGCACACTTCGATGAAGAAAAGAATGACATGGCATGCCGAGCCGAGCTCGACCTACTGGAAGAGAAGAGAAAAGAAGCAGAGATGAAGAACGCAATCTACAAGCAAAGGAGCGAGCGATATTACAACTCCAAAGTAAGGGAGAGGAGCTTCAAGGTTGGAGACCTGGTTCTTAAACGCATCTTAGGAACGAACCAAGGACCTCTCAAACCGAAGTGGGAAGGACCATTTCGCGTAGCTGAAACCCTTTTACATGGCGCTTATGAGTTGGAACACCCCGACGGAACAAAGCTGCCACACCCCTGGAACGCAGTGTATCTCAAAAAGTATTATCAATAAAAAGGTTGTTTTTGTTTGAGCACATATCTCCCAGCAAACCACGAATGATTCATACCTACCTCACCTGGTCGACCAATTCAAGTCGACCAGAAATTCCGAAATATGGAAACCAACACCACCAGGTCGACACAAAGGGAAAACCCAACGTGGTCGACCTCAAAAAGAAAACGATGATGAGATAAGGAAAAGAAGAGTGTTGGGATGTCAAGTCGACCACGTTGGTCGACACCCATATGGTCGCCCCAATATGGTCGACATCACAAAAAAAAAAAAAAAATCGGTCGAGCTGACCACTCTGGTCGACCACAAGCAGCTCGACCTCGCCAAGCGAGGTCAAGCTCATCAGAACAACGTCGCTTTTTTCATACGAAACACAAGAACCTTCAAAGTGTTCTACAAAAAAAAAAAAAAAAAACTTAGAAAGCTCTAAGGCAAATAGCCAAAAGGAGCTTGACAACTTAAGTAAACTTAGGTCGACCTACAACAGCATGGTCGGCCCGACAAATAAGGCTTACAAAACTGAAAATATATTAATAATAAATAATATATTTAATGTTTAAAATCAAGGCTAAAAGCCACTCCGAAGGCTCAAAATTAGGACAACCAGTCCAAAATAGCCGACCACCAAACAATGCAAAGCCAAAGCAAATATAAGGCTGAATTGCTAAAGTCAAACAGACTCAACAAAGAGATCGACTCGAAAAGTAACTTCAAAAGATTGAAAAAATCTTAAGGTTATAAAACCACCCAAAAACACAACTCCAAATTAAACTAACCAAAAGAGGACGACCACATTGCAAAGTAAGTACAAGCAGAAATGACTAAAAGGCAAAAGCCAATTTCATAAACCAAATTAGGTCGACCAAAAATAGGTCGACCGGTTCATACAATAGTTCACTACACAGCGAATTATTTCGAAACAGAACAAAAGTGCAACAATTAAGTCGAGCTGCCCAAAAGTGACAGGTCGACCCAAAATAACAAGGCCAAAAGCCTACTCATCTCCTCGCCCTCCTGGTCATCACCTTCTTCACCCGAGATAGTGATGTCGTTTGATTTGAACATGGGAGAATGTGGTATCCCACCCTTTTTCGTTCAGTTTGTATAAAAGAGCTCAATTGTAGAGTTTTTGTTGGCTTGTTTGTTTGTTTTAACTTTTTCTTGAATAATTCATTGTGTAATGAACTGTTTGTGTGATCTGGTCGGCTTCTTTTGGTCGACCAGTCTTGATTGGTGAATCTTGGTTTATCTTTGGGTATTTTATTGTTGGTGCTTTGGAGTTGCATCGTTTCCGCTTGACCTTGTTTTGCATCGTGGTCGTCTTCTTTTGGCTAGTTCACTTCAGAGTTGTGTTTTCTGGGTGGTTTTATAACCTTAAGATTGTTTCGATCTTGTGAACTTACTTTTCAAACCAGCCTCTTTGTTGGGTTTGTTTGACTTTCGCAATTGAGCCTTACTTTAGTTCCACTCTGCATTGTTTGGTGGTCAGCTATATTGGACTGGTTAGTCCTAGTTTTGAGCCTTTGGAGTGGGTTTTAGCCTTGGTTATTTTCAGTTTTGTAAATTTATTTGTTGGGCCGACCATGTTGACTTAGGTCACCTTAACTTACTTAAGTTATCGAGTTCCTTTTGGCTACCTGCCTTGGAGCTTTCTTAGTTTTTGTGAAATGTCCTAAAAGTCTTAAACTAACTTGTTTCATTTGGACATGCACTCGAAGTGTGGTGTTTCTCTGATGAGCTTAACTTTGCATAGTGATGTCGAGCTATATGTCGTCGACCTATGAGGTCGGCTCGACATCAATTTTTTTTTTTAGGGAGAGTCAATGAGGTCGACCATATTGGTGAGGTCGACCATATCGGGTTTTCCCTTTGTGTCGGCCTCGAGATGTTGGTTCCAATATTTTGGATTTTCTGGTCGACCTAAATTGGTCGACCAGGTGAGGTGGGTATGAATCACCCGTGGTTGATTGGGAAATATATGCTCGAACAAAAATAACCTTTTATTGATAATACTTTTTGAGGTACATTGCGTTCCAGGGGTGTGGCAGTTTTGTGCCATCAGGGTGTTCTAGCTCATAGGCGCCGTGAAAAAGGATTTTAGCTATGCGAAACGGTCCTTCCCACTTTGGTTTGAGAGGTCCTTGGTTCGTTCCTAGGATGCGTTTAAGAACTAGGTCTCCAACCTTGAAGCTCCTCTCCCTTACTTTAGAGTTGTAATACTGCTCGCTCCTTTATTTGTAGATTGCGTTCTTCATCTCTGCTTCTCTTCTCTTCTCTTCCAATAGGTCGATCTCGGCTCGACATGCCATGTTATTATTTTCTTCTTCGAAGTGCGCCACTCGATAAAACGGAGTGTCCAGCTCAAGCGGTATGACTGCTTCTGATCCGAAAGCCAACGAGAAAGGGGTCTCGTCGGTGGACGAGCGATGGGTTGTCCTGTATGACCGTAAAACGCCTGGTAGCTCCTCGGGCCAACTGCCTTTCAGGTCTTCCAATCTCTTCTTTAGTGTGTACTTGAGGATTTTGTTAACCGCTTCCACTTGTCCGTTCGATTGGGGGTGGTATGGTGTCGCGAAGTGGTTCTTGATGTTTAGCTCCCTGCAAAATGCCTTGAACCTCTTGCTATCAAATTGTCTGCCGCTGTCCGACACTATTGAGAGTGGGGTGACAAACCTGCATATGATTGACTTCCAAACGATGTTGATTATCTTCTGGTCGGTGATCGAGGCCAGGGGCTCGACTTCGGCCCATTTTGTGAAGTAGTCGACCGCGACCACTGCGTATTTGACTCCTCCTTTGCCCTTTGGTAGCGGACCAATAAGGTCTATCCCCCATTTGGCGAATGGGCACGGCGAGTAAATTGAGTTTAGGGGCTCGTCTGGGGAGTTGATCTGAGGTGCAAATATCTTGCATTTCTCGCATTTTCTGACCTTTTACGTTGCATCCTTGTTTAAGGTCGGCCAGTAGTAACCCTGTCGAACGAGCTTATACGCCAATGATTGCCCTCCTGCATGGTTCCCGCAGACACCTTCATGTACCTCCGTCAGAGCATGCTCGGCCTCTTGTTCGTTCAAACATCTTAGTAGGGGAACTGAGTATCCTCTCTTGTAGAGTCGCCCATTGTCAACGGTGTATCGAGCTGACTTGGTCCGAATCGAGTGAGCCTCCGCTTTGTCTTCGGGTAGTGTTCCCTCTTCGAGGTATAGAAGGAATGGTTTCATCCAAGAACCTTTTTCAGTTTTGGCTTCTTTGGTCTGGTCTG
The DNA here is from genome assembly GCA_014905375.1 of Phtheirospermum japonicum. Lineage (NCBI taxonomy): Eukaryota > Viridiplantae > Streptophyta > Magnoliopsida > Lamiales > Orobanchaceae > Phtheirospermum > Phtheirospermum japonicum. Next base: position 2,429,374 of record BMAC01000021.1, on the reverse strand, counting down.
CTTGACTTACTGAGTAAGCTGCGGCAGCATCAAGCACTGTTGTGAGTGGTGGCTGACTGTTACTGTGTTCAGTTCCTCGATACCTAAGCTCGATGCGAGTTTGGCAAGTGAATCGGCTGGGACATTATCGTTCTCGGCACGTGGATCACCTCGGCTTCAAACTCGCTAAGTCGTGCCTTGGTGAGCTCTAAGTATTGCGCTATCCTAGGCTCTTTTGTTTCGTACTCTCCACTGATCTGGTTTACCACAAGTTGGGAGTCACTGTAGTCTTGAGATTTCTGATCCCCATGGAGGATGCTTTTTCGAGACCAGCTAACAGGGCTTCATATTCGGCTTCATTATTGGTCAACGAGAATTTGAAACGGACCGCCGAGCAGAAAGGCACTTTCTCGGGGCTGATCAGCACTATCCCCGCACCAGCTCGGCCGGTGGTCGACGATCCATCAATGTACAGGTGCCATTGTTCGGCCTCTGTTGGGACGAATTCGACGGCTGGTGTGAACACGGCTATGAAGCCGGCAAGGGCTTGTCCTTTGATCGCTGTTCTCGGTTCGTAAGTTATATTAAATTGTCCGAGCTCGACAGCCCATTTGATCATTCTTCTGGATGTGTCGGGTCGGTGCATGATCTGCTTTAGAGGGAAGCTCGTCAACATAATTATTCGGTGCTCGAGGAAATAAGGGAGCAGCTTGCGCGAGAAAATGATGAGAGCATAAGCGAGTTTTTCCATGGCTGAATATCTTAGCTCGGCATCGTGCATGGCATGGCTCGCATAGTATACTGGATGTTGTCCGAGCTCATCAGATCGTACGAGTGCCGAACTGACTGCTACTGCCGAGATTGCCAAGTAGAGATAGAGAGGCTCCTCCTTGGTTAGTTTTTGCAAGGTTGGCACATTTGCCATGCAGTTCTTTAATTCTTCAAAAGATATCTGGCATTCTGGTGTCCATTTGAAGCTCTTATTCTTCTTGATTGATTTGAAAAATGGTTTACACTTATCTGTCGACCTGGATATGAATCGACTCAGGGCGGCCATTTTGCCGGTAAGGCTCTGCACCTGTTTCACACTTCGAGGAGGTTCTAGCTCGGTTTTTGCTCGAATTTTGTTTGGGTTGGCTTCAATGCCTCTTTGACTCACCATGTATCCTAAAAATTTTCCAGACCCAACTCCGAAAGAGCATTTCTTGGGGTTTAACATCATTCGGTAAACAAGCAAAACAGAAAACATTTTATTAAGATCATCGATGTGATCGGAGGAGTACAAAGATTTGACGAGCATGTCATCTACATACACTTCCATCGTTTTCCTTATCATACTAGCAAACATTTTATTGACAAGACGCTGATAAGTAGCCCTTGCATTCTTCAGGCCGAATGGCATCATGGTATAGTAGTAGAGGCCTCTTGCTGAGTAGAATGACGTGTTTTCTTGGTCACCCGGATGCATTGGGATTTGGTTATAACTAGAGTAGGCATCCATGAAACTCATTAGCTCGTGCCCGGAAGTGGCGTCGACCATATAATCAATGTGAGGGAGTGGGTAACTGTCTTTTGGGCATGCTTTGTTGAGGTCTGAGAAGTCGATGCATAACCACCATTGCCCTGTCTGTTTTTTGACGAGCACTGGGTTAGACACCCAGACTGGGTATCTAACCTCTCGAATGAACTTGTTATCCAGTAGCTTGATGACCTCCACTTCTAGTGCCTCATATCTGTCTGGTCCGAGCTTCCTCCTCTTCTGGATGACCGATCTTACATTTTTATCAATGTTGAGTCGGTGACAAGCTTGCTCTATATCGATCCCCTGCATGTCAGCATGCGTCCAGGCGAACACATCCTGTTTTGCCTTCGAGAAGTTGATAAGCTGAGATCAGATGGGCTCCTGAAGATTGTGTCCGACCCGGAGCAATTTATTTGGGTCGAGCTCATCGACCGAAACCCAGTCTAAATCTTCCACCGGCTCAGCATGGGTAGCTTTTCTCTTTAAGTTCATCCTTCGAGGGTCCAGCTCGTCTTCCCCCTCCTTCAGCTCGACTTTCTTAGCTCGACAGACAACGTTTTCTGAATCCCACATCGGCTCTTTTCCTGGCCGCCGACCTCTATCGCTTTCCTGGTCGACCTCCTTCAGGTCAGCCTCAACGACTACAAATTCCTCAATCGGTGTTATCTTTGTTTCATCAGCTTTTTTTGTGCTCAGGCCGACCTCCATCACGTCGACCTCTATGTTCGACCCTTGTTCCTGACCTGGTTTTGGCTCGATTCTCCTCGACACGGGAACTGGCAGGTCGACTTCGGACACAAGGTTTAGTTCATCGGCCTTCGTTGAGTGTTCCTCTTCATTTGCAGGTTTGGGTTCATCCGGGTCTTCAATGATCATGTCCTTCAAAATCAAACTATCGGGCTCGTCGCCTTTCATCTCCTCAGTCAGCCCTTCTCTTCTTGATAGTTCAACCATGTTTATCTGTTTTGGTCTGATCGACCAGCTGCATTCTCGAGCAGCCACCTGATCACCTCTGTGTTCGCATTCTCCAAGGGCACCCGGGAACTTGATCGAACAGTGATATACTGACATTGCTCCTCTGAGATCATACAGAGCTGGTCTACCTATGAGGGCATTGTAGTCGCTTGGAACGTCGATCACTTTGAAAGTTGTGAGAATCGTTCTCTTCTCCTCACCCGTGCCGAATTCGACAGACAGCTTCACCTGAAACAGAGCTTGCACTTAGTTGCCACTTATCCCTCTAATTCTATCATCGCACGGCTCGACATATTCTCTGGGTACCCTCATTCTTTGGTAGGCAGGTAAGTAAATTATGCTTGCATATGCGCCGGGATCTACGAGCACTCGATGTGTTCGGATCCCCAGCATTGGAACAGTGTTAACAAGAGCATCAGAGTGGGGGTGATCTAGCGGGGCTGCGTCCAATTCGTAGAAAGTGAAAGATGACACTAGCCTATCCTCTTCTTCAGGCTGGTCGTCAAAATGAAAGATGTCAGACCTTATAACTTTCATTTTCTGAATAGAGTTTCTCGCCTCCCTAACCAGGGTCTTCCTTTTCCGATTTGATACTTCCTCCTTTGCTCGGCTTGTGTTGATGAAGGTCAAAATATCCCTTGGCCCTCCTGATCCGGCTGGTGGGGGTGGGCGTGGCTGATTATTACCCTTTCTTTCCTACCGAGCTTGGTGGTTCTTGGAGAAGTGCAGCAGATTCCTATCGTCGCAGACCTTGATCAAGGCGCGGACCAAGTCATGGCATTCCTCCGTGTTGTATCGATCCATGATATTTGCAGAATCTCTTTTTGTCGAGCAGGGAAGGATCCTTCTTGATTGGCCGAGCTGGAGGAAGGATGTCCAAATACTTGATTCGTTCAAAAGTCGTAGCTGCTGCCATGGAGTAGACCTCATTGTACTCGGCGAGGAGGTCAGAGTACATTTCTTGCAGGAATTTCTTCATGGTCACTTGAGGACTTGGGTTCTTGTCGCTCTGTCGGGTAGGCTTGTGACTTTGTTGAAATGAGATGACCGGGGCGGCCATATTCTGCTCGGCTGCAATCTGGGATGCAGCCAATGCGAGGAACTCCTGGAAGGTTTGGGGGTCCTGCTGATTGTTGATCCATTTGAAGAAAGAGTTGTCAGATAGTCCATTTTTGGCTAAGATGAGCAGAGCCTCATCGCCGCAAGGCTGGGATTCTGAGACTTGCTTTGTAAATCGAGCTATATAGCTCTTCAAAGATTCGTTAGGCTGCTGAACTATTGTGGTGATAGCTCGCTTCGGCGCGACAGTAGCTTTGGAGACCATGAAATGTCCCCTGAATGAAGACCACAGTTGTGGCCAGGAGCAGATTGAGTGGCGCGGTAGGGACCGGTACCACCTCAATTGGGCTTCATCCAACATCATAGAAAACATGCGACATCGATACGTGTCTGATGCGCCGAGCATATCCATATAATTCTGGTAATGGCTTAGATGTGAATCAGGGTCACTGCTCCCTTTGTATAGTGCAATGGGGGGGATTTTTAACTTTCCAGGCAGGGGCTCAGAAAGGAGTTGAACCGACAAGGGGGACTCATCGTCGCAAGCCGAGCTGATTGTGATGGGCAGTGCCATTGGGAAGGCGTTCTGGGCCAGGGGAGTAACTTGTTTAGCCTCCAGCTCGGCTATTCGCTGCTTCAGATATTGCAACTCGTCTGATTCCCCAACTGGTTTTCGATGTGGAGGCACGTTTACGTTAGCGTTGCTCCTGCTGTTGGACGACCTGGCAGGAATGTCGTCCTGAGCCTTACTGGCTGGATGTCCAAGTCGAGCGAAGACATTCTGAGGGGAAGAAAATGTGAGACGTCGTGCAATTGGGGGTCGATCAAGCCTGCCTTTGGCATTCAGCTCGACCTCCTCTTCCGATTTTCTTTTCCCGATGTTCCTTGCTGCCTCTCGAGCTGGATCAGACTCCGAGTGCCCTTCCAAGAGGTCGGCATTTTTAGCATTGCCGACCACAACCTCTGGAGTCAGGATTGACTTCGCGGCTCTCTTCATCATTTCTTCGAACTCTTTGGCAAAGGTGGGGTGTTGCATGAATGACTTCACCTGTTCAGGGTCGAGCTCATTTGGGCCCGACTGGACAGTCTTTTCTTGACGTTCTATTGCAGGGTTTCTTCTTGAGCTCTCCGACGGGTTCATGATGACGACCAGGGTTAGAAACTCCCTACCTCTCTCTTTTCTTTTCTTTTTAACACACCTCGACCACGTTAAAGGTTGACGACCAGCAGCACGCGTAAAAAGAAAAACCGAACACTAAAACATGAAACAAAACAGGACGAGCTGATCGAGTGAGTGGAACCGTAGATCACAAGAGACCTTCTTCTAGCGCCATTTTTTTTAAACCAAGATTAGTCTAAATCATTAAAACCAAGAAAATAAGCAGTTCAGCAATAGGAAAATAGAAAACCAAAAATGGGAAAAAGTGCTTGACTTTTATTCCTCAGAAATTAGGTCGGATCGGCCTTAACCGGATCCTTGTACAGGGTAGTTTTCTGAATACAAGCCTTTCTCTCTCTAACTCTCTATGTATTTCTCTCTCTAGCAGATTGGGGATCCTTTCTCTCTCTCTTGGAGAGGCTATTTATAGTTTTCCCTTCCTAACCCTAATTGGACACGTGTCTGTTAGAATAAGGTGACCAACAAGGCAAACTTGGTGGCTGTGGTCTGACCATTCTCTTATAATACAATCGGTTTTTATTCGTAATAATATCTTTTATACATATTGGCATTCCATATCTTTTATCCCATGCTAGTTGCATAGGTATGGTCCTGATGAAGTTACTTTATTACGGTGGATTGGTCTAGCAGAACCGTGAGATAATCCAGCACGTAATGTAACTCGTCGAACTTGTTCCTAGTCAAAGGGTTACGCCATAATGAGGATACAGGCCTTTCCCATTAAGACTAGTACTTAGTGTATGTGGAACCGCGTCTCATCGGTCACGGTGTCTGGACATCGACATACATAAGTAGGTGCTCATAAGATGAGTTCACTGAACTCCCTCACCTAGAAATCTCTAAGTGGTTCCCACTCATCGAGTAGATGATTTCTATGGTATAGCGTACAACATTAATCCTTAAGACCCAGACCTCATCGTGACTTCACTAGAGGACAGGCTATGTTGTGACCTGTCTCTGTGTCTCTTTGGAGGCCGATCAAAAGGGGCAACGTTCGCATAGTCGGGAATCTAGTGGGAAGTCTGTGCATGGTAGTAGGGGATTCGGACGCATGATAAGTCATGGATGTCCTGTGTGTTCTGATGGTTGATAAATCCTCGGAGTCTCTGGCCAGAGCTGATAGTGGGGTGTTTAT
>BMAC01000021.1:2404001-2423499 GCA_014905375.1 Phtheirospermum japonicum | reverse complement strand
ACATTCTGAGGGGAAGAAAATGTGAGACGTCGTGCAATTGGGGGTCGGTCAAGCCTGCCTTTGGCATTCAGCTCGACCTCCTCTTCCAATTTTCTTTTCCCGATGTTCCTTGCTGCCTCTCGAGCTGGATCAGACTCCGAGTGCCCTTCCAAGAGGTCGGCATTTTTGGCATTGCCGACCACAACCTCTGGAGTCAGGATTGACTTCGCGGCTCTCTTCATCATTTCTTCGAACTCTTTGGCAAAGGTGGGGTGTTGCATGAATGACCTCACCTGTTCAGGGTCGAGCTCATTTGGGCCCGACTGGACAGTCTTTTCTTGACGTTCTATTGCAGGGGTTTCTTCTTGAGCTCTCCGACGGGTTCATGATGACGACCAGGGTCAAGGTTAGAAACTCCCTACCTCTCTCTTTTCTTTTTTTTTAACACACCTCGACCACGTTAAAGGTTGACGACCAGCAAGCACGCGTAAAAACAAAAACCGAACACTAAAACAGGAAACAAAACAGGACGAGCTGATCGAGTGAGTGGGAACCGTAGATCACAAGAGACCTTCTTCTAGCGCCATTTTTTTTAAACCAAGATTAGTCTAAATCATTAAAACCAAGAAAATAAGCAGTTCAGCAATAGGAAAATAGAAAACCAAAAATGGGAAAAAGTGCTTGACTTTTATTCCTCAGAAATTAGGTCGGATCGGCCTTAACCGGATCCTTGTACAGGGTAGTTTTCTGAATACAAGCCTTTCTCTCTCTAACTCTCTATGTATTTCTCTCTCTAGCCGATTGGGGATCCCTCCTCTCTCTCTTGGAGAGGCTATTTATAGTTTTCCTTCCAAACCCTAATTGGACACGTGTCACCCCGTGGGTGCACCGACTTACTTGGCCCATAAGCCACTCACAAATACCCTAACCCTAATTAGGACACCTGGGGCTTTCTCATTGGTTTCACATCCCTTTCTGAGTCAGAGAATAAAGCCTTGATCATATATCTTCCGCCGCCTCAGATCCGACCTCGAACCGTCTCGAGGTCGAACCGACCTTTCCTCATAGCCGAACACCATAAGTCAAGAAATTCTAATCCTACTACCCTTCAATCCGAGGTAGGAGAGTGAGTCTAGCCTTTTCTGGCATGTGTTGAGCCGACCTCGAGGATTCTTAAGCAGCAATTACCGCCTGGGATAACGAACACCCCGATTAACTTCTCGAACCCGGACGTGCTTGGTTGACCAAGCTGGGAGAGTCGAGCTATGTTCTGTTCGCACGCTACGAACTAAGTTGGTCGAGTTGACCACGCCGCGATTAACACTACTCCTGCTCGGCGCTGCTCGACGTATGCGCGGGCCAGGTCGACGCTGCTTGACGCATGCGCGGTCCAGGTCGACGCAGGTCAGGTCGGCGTTGCTCGACACATGCGCAGGGTAGGTCGGCGCAGGTCAGGTCGGCACGGCTCGACGTATCCGAGGGCCAGGTCGGCGCTGCTCGATGCATGTGCGGGGAAGGTAGGCGCAGTTCAAGTCGGCGCTGTTCGACACATCCGCGGGCCAGGTCGGCGCTGCTCAACGCATGCGCGGGCTAGTCGACGCAGGACGACGCATGTGCGGGCCAGGTCGGCGTTGATCGACCCATGCGTGGTCCAGGTCGGTGCAGGTCAGGTCGGCGCTGCTCGACGCATGCGCGGGCCATGTCGACGCAGGTAAGGTCGGAGCTGCTCGACGCATGCGCGGGCCAAGTCGGCGCAGGTCAGGTCGGCACCGCTCGGCATTGCGCCGCACCTGCTCGGCGCTGCTCGTCGCATAAGCAGGCCAGGTTGGCGTTGCTCGACGCATGCACGTGCCAGGTTGACGCTGCTCAATGCATGCGCGGGCCAGATCGGCGTTGCTCGATGCGTGCGCGGGCCAGGCCGGCGTAGGTCAGATCAGTGCTGCTCGACGCATGCCATGTGCCAAGTCGACGCAGGTCGGGTCGGCGCTGCTCGGTGTTGCGTGCACCTGCTCGGCGCTGCTCGTCGCAAGAGCGGGCTAGGTTGGCGCTGCTCGACGCATCCGTGGGCTAGGTCGGCGCTGCTCGATGCATTCGCATGGCCAGGTCGACGCATGTCAGGTCGACATCGCTCGGGGTTGCGCGCACCTGCTCGGCGGCGCTGCTCGACGCATATGCGGGCCAGGTCGGCGCAGGTGGGGGATCTGCGGGTCTAGAAAGTACTCCCGAGTTGATGAACCCCTCGTTCATTTTCGAGTCTCCTTCCGGTCATATGGTGCCCTTAAATCTCTAAGTAGTTATTAGGGTCAGGTCAACCATCAACATAACACATGAACATGTATAATTCGGGTGGGCGGGGGGTGTTTGTTTGTTTTGTTTTATAACTAAGAATTTGAAAATCAATATGAAATAATTTGAACTAATTAACTTGAACTATTTAATCAACTAGAAATTAAAAAGCATAATCAACTAAGAGCAATGAACTAGGTTAAACTAAAATCAATAATAGCATGAACTTAATAAATGAATGCAATTAAAATGCATGAACAAGATCCAATTGCATAAACGAATAGGGATAGCATGAACAAGTTTAAATAGACCTAACGAAGCATGAACGGAACTAATAAGCATAAAATCAAGTAACTAGCATAAATTCAAAGTACTCATCATGAAATGTAATTAACAAAATTGAAAGTAATAATGATCCCGAATTATACTATCCAGGTATCCAAGTCTCAACATCAACAATCTAAAATCCAAATAATAGCAATTATCTAAAAGCATGAACAGAGTAAAATAGCTTATATGAAATTAAGTCTCCAATAACCAAGCATGAATTATATAAACGAAAAATTAAGAACTTAATTATCCAAGAAATCCAAGGTTTCAAACATGAAATAACTCAAGATCAGAACAAATAAGAACAATAATCTAAAAGTATAAATTAACAAAAACTAAACTAGAAAACGATTAAAAGTTTAGAGTACTTATTGGAACTAAGAAGTGCAATAAATTCTCCAGCTATTCTGGAGAAGAAAAGGTAGATCTTGGCCAAAAAACGAGTCGCGTGCTAACGAACGGAGCTTGGGACTTGAGATTCTTGTATCTTCGATCTTGATCTTCTAGATATGTATCGGGCAATGGAAACGAGATTCCTCTGTGTCGAAGAACCCTGGGAATATCTATGGTGTGTTTCAAGATGGATTAGAAGGGGGTATTTATAGTTTTTACAAGTCTTGGAGCACAATTTAGGTTTAAAAATCGAATAGCGGTACGAGTTACCACTAAAGCTACCGTTAACGTATCGCTGAATGTTTTGTCCTTCCTTAGCGGTCGTGGTAGCGGTCAGGGAACTGTTACGCTTGGCGCTAACCCCTACTGTCTCTTTCTAATGGTGGGACTAGCGGTCGGGTTACCGTTAATGCCACCGTTAACTTGGTCTGGGAGCTCTTTGTCCTCTTTAGCGGTTGGAATAACGGTTGGGTAGCCGCTAAGTCTACCTTTAATGCTTCCTGGATCCTTGTATCGCCCCTTAACGGTTGTACTAGCGGTATTAAGACCGCTAGGGGTTAACGGTACAGGTAGCGATATGAGTTACCGCTAACCTTACCGTTAAGGGGTAAAAATCGCTACTTCTTTGCCAAATAGCTCGTTCTCATCTCTCGATCGTCAAACTCCACCTATTAAGTGCTGAGATCCTCCGGTTACTTAGCTATATGGGGAAAGACAGAGAATAATCACCCATTTGCATCAATAACGATCAAAATGCGGTAAAAGAAGCTGGAGATACGAAAATAAGAAAATAAGCTTAATCTATCCAACTTATACCGAAATTAAAAATAAAAAACTAACTAAAATACTAATAAAAATAAGGACAAATTCATGTTAATCAACTACCCAAAACTTTATTGGGTTGTTCGTCCCGAACAAATAATAAATTCAAAGAACAACAAGTATGAAGATATAAGTTCAAACAAAGAGTCATGTTGTGCTATATAGGTAATTTTGAAAATATAGGTAATCGCAACGCAAACTCAAACACTCGACCCTTATTACATTGTCGCTCCAAAAATAGAATCATGCTTCCTCACAAAGGGTAATATATATGTGTACGCTCAAAAGCTCAAGTTTTCTGCATTGGACGTGTATACGCTCAAATCATCAACATACATGCACAATAAGAAAGAACTGAAAATAAAAAACTTATCCATTACATATTAAGTGTGTAACTAACAAAGAAATGGAAAAGGTCTTTGCAGGTTGTAATGTAGGCTCTTTTGGACGGGAATGGAATATATAAGTCATTTGGCTAACTCACGAAGCAATGTTCTTTCAACTCATTCAAAAGAAACCTCACTTAACTCTCATAATGTAGCCTTTAAACTTAGGCTATTTCTCAAGTCGTAACCCAAAACCGACTTCTAAAGAAACTACTCAATCAATTTAGAAGACTTAAGACACGCTTCTTCTTTTAACTCAAATATTTCCTCTTAAACATTAAGGCTCCATAAGAAAATCAATACTAAACAAAAGCCTTTAGAAATATAGGCAACAACTCAACAAAGACTCATTATCCTTTTAATTCTTTCTATTTTTTTTTCTTTTTTCTTTTTTCTATTTTTTTTTTTTTTTTTGTCTGAAGGATGGTGATCCCTAATACTGATTACAATTTTTCATTAATCCCTGTTCAGAAATCCAAACGCAAATAACCAACAAAAATAACTCACTCTTACCCCACACTTGTAATGACGTAAGAGTCAACTCGTAAACAGTCATGGCTATAATAATGGATATTTGACAATGAATGGCTCATTCGGAATTTATAGTGGGCTAATATATATGGATATGGCCGGAATAAGGGTAATTTATGTGCCCAATCGTCATGTTTAAAGCTATCTACACACAGCGATTTCAAAGAGATCTCAAAACAGAACTCACTCAAGTACATGCAAAGATGATAAACACTCAGGATACTCACTGGCTTTTGCATGAAAAGTTTTTTGAATTGACGCTACTTATTGGGTTTTGCAAAATCAGTTTGCGTCCAAGTACCATTTTACAATATATGAATAAAATTTTTGGAAAAATTATGCATTTATACATTGCTCAAAGACAAAAACCTTAAATCATACATAGTCAACTTCGACAGGCAAGCCAGACAAACACAATCAAGCGCGAAAATAGCAATCAATCACGAGATGTTACTAATTATTACATGCCATAAATTCAAATTCGCACAATTTAAGAAATACAGATCACCCTCGACTACCACTCCCCCTCTCTAAAAATCCGGCAATCTCTGGATTGCCACAATACATATAATAATAAAAGGATGAAAGGAGTAGAAAACATCCCTGAACACCAAAATAGTCGAGGCACTTAACGTTGAAGTCGTGCAGTTGACCATCGTCTCGATTCGAATTTTCTTGATTAAAAACTACGAAAAAAAACAAACTAACGAAGAAAAAAATTTACAAATTAAGTAATATTTTGGGTTTTTCGATTTTCATTTTTTAAATATTTTAATAAAAAGGAAAACATAAAGCATAAAAGATACAAATGCCGACATCCACCAAAATTGCTCAATTGCCTGGTGGAAAATGATCAAACGATCCCTGGTAGGGAAAGACATCCATGAAGTTGGGAGGCGGAGCAGGCGGACATATTCGCATGAATTGGGCAAAGTTGGCCGTCAAGGCTGTCAACATCTCCCGATTTATCTCACTCGCCTCTCTCGCCCTACGAGCCTCCTCATGTGCCATTCGCACCTCCTCATGCACCGAATCAGCCTCTTCGAAGTCAAAGCAACATCTTCTCTCGCCGAGCAAACATCATACTCGACGCCAGATAGCAATTCATAGACATTAGCCTTAAGTCCCGCATAGTCGGCTAAAAAGGCATCAACTCTGGCCGATCAAAGTGTGATGATCAGCCCGCCATTCCATAATCAAACCTAGTGTGGGTCTTTGCATGAGTATCGGCATTAGTACCAGTATACCCGCCATGCTCCTCCTGCTCATCCTGGCTCTCATCATCGGCCTCGTCATTCTCGTCCCTATCTCCATACGTCCACAGCGTAGTCACTGGTATCTTATCCCCTCTCGGCTTACCAGGAATTCGCACCATCCTCATTGCTAGCACCAGCGACTATGGAATATGTTCGATGCCATCGCTCCTCGGCGAATATCTGCACATATTAGCTAGGCAGGTGATGAAGGTGATGCGAGACATAGAAGCAGGCCTCTCATTGCTAATCTTCTTCATGTTCTTCTAATTTCGAACCATCAGGGGGTAGATTTGAACTCGTTTCCCCTCACCATGCACCATAGTGCATACATCTCATCCCTATTCATCTTGGCTAGCTCATCCTTGCTGAGTACATAGCGCGATAGAAATTGGTAAGCTGCGTATAGAGCATTGTCTTGAACTACGGTGAGGGGGTACTGCAGGTTCCTCCACTCGACACCTGGAAGATAGATTGCTTCCCAGAATTGGAGCTCATTATACTCAGAGTCGCACTCGTGCAGAGTCATCCTGCCATCAATGTCAAAATAAGACTCGATTGCGGTGGCAGTGAAATTATGCTCCTTCCCACAAAATTGGCATGTCAACGAGTAGTCGACCATTATCCTAAACGACGTGTAAAACTTGAGCATTAGTTGCTCATAGGACAAGGCTCGTATCCTAGCCCACTTAACACATTTGAGGGCCTTGACGTAGCCAACGAACTTCTCAGAGAATGGGTTGCCATGTGCGGCTTGGGCGAGCCAGTAGTTGATATTGATGATCACCTTATTGACGTTGATCCAGCTCATCAAGAAATTGTAAAGCTCGACCTCGTCGTCGTAAACCTTGAATTTTCCCTTCAATGCCTTTTCCATATTTTTTCATTTCATGTTTGATGACGATGACATGGTGTTGCAAAGTAGTTACTAATGGACAGAATGCGGCTCCCGAATAGTCGGAATGCAACCTCGAACGACGTCTCGAGACCTATTGGAAATCTGTCGGGCATAATACTTAGCGGTAAGGGATAGTGGTAGCCCTAACCGTTACCTCTGGCCGCTAGGTGTTAGCGGTATCGTCTAGAGGTAGCTGTTATCGCTAATGTGACCGTTAACCGTCTATCGAACACTTGGCGTGCAGAAAAATCGCCAGTGTTTCCCCGCAAAATTCAACACAAATCGCAACTAAATATTAAATCTAAACCTGAGAATCCCAACCAGGCAGTTTAATTGTGTTCGAGTCAAGCTACCCTTACCCCAATATCGAAAGTCGATTGTTTTGGTTGAACATTTATCAATGTATGGGAAGTAGACATGAATGGCCTGCCTAGCAAAACCGTGTGCTCCTTGCCTTTACTTGGAACTTCACCAACATCAAGAATAACAAAGTCGATAGGAATCACAAGCTTGCCGACTTGTACTAATACATCTTCAACAACACCAAGAGGCTGACTGATTGATCGATCCGCCGTATTTGGCTTCATCATCCCAAGATCAAACCCTTTGTAAAGAGATTAAGGCATAAAATTAATGTCGGCGCCAAGGTCAAGCATTCCTCCAGCAGTTTGCCCATTCCTGAGCGAAATAGTGATACAAAAGCTTATGGGGTCTCCTTCTTTTGGAAGTAATGGTTTCTTGCATATGGAACTTACCTCTCTCATCAACTCCACCCACTGGTTCATCGCTAAACGTCTCTCTCTTGAAGCAAGCTCTTTAAAAAATTTAACGTATGCTGGCATTGTCTTGATCACTTCCAAAAGGGGAAGGTTGATATTGACATTATTCAGCAAATTGTGGAGCTCCATGAACTTCTTATTTTCCTTAGATGGACGTAAACGATTGGGAAAATGAATCGTATCGCGAATTGTGGATGTCAACGACTTCTGCTTCTGAGTCAAAGGTTCGATAGGATCATCAATTGTCGTTGAAGTGGGGCCTTTGTTTGAAAATTTCCCTTTTAATGATCCCGGAACATATGGATTTCGTGACTTGTGCATTTTGTCCACTAGTTTAGTTTTTCCTCATCTTCGACCAGAATTTCGACCACCTCTTCTTCTCCCTCATCTTGCTCAATGCCATTATATATCTTCTTTCCTCTTTGCAAGACATGAACGGCTGAAGCCTGCTTGGTTTGACTTGGGAATTTCCCTTTCTCGTTCTCTGATTTGGCCATGGAAGCCGCCATTTGACCCAACGTTATTTCCAAATTTTTCACACTCTTGGAAAGGTCAGTTAACACTTCCCCATTCTTATTCACATGCACCTTAAGATCATTGAATTACGTGGCTATTTGCGTAAGTACATCCCAGTTTCAAATCGTCTGTGTGACTTGGTTTTGATGCCATAAAAATAGATGATCATTCGGTTGTGCTGGAGTAGGTGTTGGCCCTATCGGTGGATATTTGTTCGGTGGAGGTTGTGGTAGGTACTGTGGGTTGGTATGTGGTGGTACTGGTACATAACTCGGACTCTCAGGACCCCACTTGAAGTTCAGATGATCAGGCTTCTGATATTGATTATATGGTTTCGTGTACTTCTACCCGGAGTTTGGTGATTGGTGCTGATAGTTCTGAACGGCGTTAACTTCTTCCTCTTCTTATTCATTAAATGTTTATGAGCACATATTCGCCAAATGTCTCGGTGCTCCATGATCGACGAATTCTCGACGCGCTATTTCAGAATCCGTCTCCGCAAGAGTACGGAGCCGGTTGTAGGGCGGCGAGTTCTTCCCGAGTCGTGTCTCTCGAGGATGGATGATATCGGCTTATCGGTTTTTTATTTGCTCTTATTGTCGATTGAAATTAAACTAATCTAAACTAGGAAAGCAGTAGTCATTGATTCGGTTTGAGTTGTTATAACTAAACTTTAAATTGAAATAGGGGTTTTGAAAGCATTAAAATGTGAAAAGGGAATTAAAGCTTATTTAAAAACGATTAATCTAAACTAGCTAACTAAGAAAGCTTATAAATTGAATTAAGGAAAGGGGAAGAAAAATTAAAGTCTTGCATATTTGAAAAAGTCAACATTAATTTAACAAAAATCAAAGCTTTAAAAAGGAAGATTATATAAAACTTCTAAAAACTTAGAAATTGATCGAAACAACTAAACAGCTTAAAAGCATAAGTTCAAAAGCTAGAAATCTATAAAATGATAGTGGAAATTTTTAAAATCAAAATAACAACTAAACTATGATCCAATCATCAACACAAGATTAATAGAAATAACATGAAAACAAACTAGATTAATAGAAAGATATTACCAAACTTATGATTCCAAAAAAGCTTCAAATCTCAACAATGGCAATGGCAACTTCAAGGATTCTTCACAAAAGAAATGCTAAACAAAAGCTTCAACAACTAGATGATTAGAGTAAATTTGTCCTTATTTTTATTAGTATTTTAGTACGTTTTTCTATTTGTTTTTGGTATAAGTTGGATGATTTAAGCATAATTCCGTATTTTTACAGTTCTGACTTATTTTACCGTATTTTATTCGTAATTGATGCAAAAAGATGATATTTCGTTGTTTTCACCTTACAGCTAAGTAGCCGGAAGAGTTCAACGCGTAATAGACGAGGTTCGATGTTCAAGAATAGGAGAACGAGCTTTTTGGCAAAACGAGTAGCAAAAGATAGAGAGAGACGAAGGCAGACGTGCAGTCGCGTCGACTGACACGACTGTCGACGCGAGCCATGATCCGCGTCAGTCGACGCAACTTGCTGAAGCGTCGATGTCGACGCACCGATGTCGATGCAACTTGCTGAAGCGTCGATGTCGACGCACCCAGTCGACGCACCCGCCCAGCCGATGCGCACGCCCAGGCAGCATCGACGCCGAGCACCAGCACGCGTCAGTCGACGCACCATCGACGCGACAGCCCAGAATTCGGACTTTAGGGTTTCTTATGCGCCAAGTCATGCAAAATCTATAAACCCTCTATATTTCGGATTTTGAGAGAGGAGAGACCAGACACACGACCCCCTAGGGTATTTTAGCTGATAATAAACATAATTCCACATCTCATAACGAGATTTGAAGACGGAGATCAAGGATCAAAGAACAACGCGTCCAAAACATCGAATTCGTGTTCGGGATTCAATCTTCGCCCAAGATCGACGTGCAACTCCGGAATAGCTTGAGATTTCTACTGCTTTTATTAGTTCCAATAAGTACTCTAAACTCTTAGTTAATTTCGTGACTATATCCGTATTGGGCGAAACGGTGATGTTTTCACTTCAAGATTTTCACAAGAGTCCTGCATCGTTTGTTAAGAACGATTGTTCTACTGTTGATTTAGTAGATTCTTGCGCGAACGAGCTCTTGAGACGAAGTTTAACGTGCCTCAAAATGAGCCAAAAGTGGAGTTGAGACGACAACGAGATCGTTCGAAGTTTGTGCTAAGAGAAGAGACGAAGCTACCGAATAATCATTCAAGATGTGTTTCCCTCGACCCCTACAAGAGTTTTAAACGTACGAAGAAAAAGGGCGAGGCTAATAGCAAGGATTGGACAGCGAAGATGAAGAATTCGAATGAAGTTTTTAACGAGAAGTTCAAGGTTGGTCAACTAGTGCTGTATAATTCCGATCATAAGTTTGATCCAACCAAGTTTGAAGTCGCATGGAGTGGACCATTTTTAATAAAAGAGATGGATGAGTATGGTGTAGCCACACTGTACGATGAGAGTGAGAAATCAAGATTCCATGTCCACAAGCATCGACTTAAGCCTTATTTCAAGGATTATAAGAAGAATCGTGATCGTACCAAGAAGGAGCTCGTGGACCCACCACGAGCTAGGATTTGATCAAGTAATTGCGTCGAGCATATGACGTTAAATGTTGCGCTTCTTGGGAGGCAACCCAAGCGTTAGTTAGTTTTCGTTTTATTTTCTTTTATTTTATTTCTGTCTTTTTATATTGTGTCAATTGCGGTGGTACGTTTATGTGTGTGTTGATGTGAAGAAAATACGATAAGTTTCCTATTCTGTACAACGGTTATATAGCGAGAGCTCGCTACCGCAAGGCCTTACCGCTAATTCCACTCGAGGAGTTAACGTTGACGATCAACCACTGAACCTACCGCGTACCGCAGCAATGAGGGATAACGATGATTTCGTCGATCGAGGTCGCAATCCGACCCAAGTTAGCCGCAATCCGGCCATTTTAAATCCAAAAGGACGTGCTAACGAGCACTTGCACGTCGCAATTGATCACAATCATGTTTTTTTTTTATTTTGTTTATTCTTATAGGTTTGTTCGGGACAATCTAGTCACGCGATCTAAGACGAAGGATAATTGCACATGCGTTTTTAGAGAGACTCAGCCATCGAATTTTCAGGGATGTTTTCTTATCTCCCATACTCTTATTTTCTTTAATATTTATGACAATCAGGAGATTGCCAAGTTTTTAGAGAGGGGGGTGGTTGAGTATGGTTAATGCAATTTGATGTCTTTTGTTTTGAAATGCATATTTTTGATGTGATTGATCGCTATTTCTACGCTTATTTGTGTTTGTATGGCTTGCCTATCAAAGTTAATTATGTTTGATTATTTGTTCTAGTCTTTTGAGCGTGCATAAGTGCATAAATTTTTCAAAACTATTATATATTATAAAATGGTACTTGGACGCAATCGATTTCGCAAAACCTTAAATGCAGCGTCAATTCAAAATTTTTCATGCAAAAAAGCCAGCGAGTAGCCTGAGTGTTTATCATCATTGCATGTACATGAATAAGTTTCAGTCTTGATATCTCTTTGAAACCGCTGTGTGTAGTCGACTTTGAACATGAAGTTAAGGCACATATAAAACTATTCCGGCCATATCTATATATTTTTAGCCACTATAAATTTCGAATGAGCTAATCATAGCCAAATATCCATGCCTATAGCCATGAGTGTTTTTGAGACGACCCCTACAACCCATTAAAAGCGTGGGGTAGGAGTTCGCTATTTTTATTGGTTATTTAAGTCTTGAGAATTTTTATTAGGAATTTATTATTTTGTAAATAAGGACCACCATCTAAAAAAATTTAAAAGAAAGAGACCCCATAAAAAAATTATAATAAGGGGGAAATAAAAAAGAAGAAGAAAAAGAAGGATGGTGAGTCTAGTTGAATTTGTATTAGTCAATGCCTACGCGCTAATTAAGGCTTGTGTTTTATTTTTAATTTTCTTATGAAGCCTAATGTTTAGAAGGCAAGAGTTGTGTAAGAAGAATGCTATAAGCTTCAATTGTGCTTAAGTGGTTTGAGCTTTCAGTCGGTTTACAGTTTGCGAGTTGGGAAATAGCCTATATTTAAAAGGCTACATTATGAGTGTTTGGTGAGGTTTTTATTTTTATACGAGGTGAAGCAATTTGCTTCGTGTTTAGGTTAGGTTGAGTGAGTTATTGATCATGTTTGATCATGATTTAGCCACACGACTTATATATTCCATACCCGTCCAAAGAGCCTTACATTACAACCTGCGAAGACCTTTTCTGATTCTTAGTTTTGATAACACACTTAATTTGCGATTGAGAAGAGATTGATTTTCGGTGCTTATTTATTGTGCATGTAATTGTATGATTTGAGTGTATACACTTCCCTTGCAGAAAATACTTGAGTGCTTTAGAGCGTACTTATATATATTATCCTTCGTGAGGAAGCATGATTTTATTTTGAAGCGACAATGTAATAATTGTCAAGTGTTTGACGTTGCGTAACTTGTACTTATATTTTCAAAATTATGTATGTAGCATAGCACGACTCTTTGCTTGAACTGATTTTCATTCTAGTTATACTTTGAAATCATCGTTTGTTCGAGGACGAACAAACCAATAAAGCGTGGGGTAGTTGATTAGAGTAAGTTTGTCCTTAATTTTATTAGTATTTTAGTACGTTTTTCTATTTGTTTTTGGTATAAGTTGGACGATTTAAGCATAATTCCGTATTTTTATAGTTCTGACTTATTTTACCGTATTTTATTCGTAATTGATGCAAAAAGGTGATATTTCGTTGTTTTCACCTTACAGCTAAGTAACCGGAAGAGTTCAGCGCGGAATAGACGAGGTTCGATGTTCAAGAATAGGAGAACGAGCTTTCCGGTGAAACCAGTAGCAAAAGATAGAGAGAGACGAACGCAGACGTGCAGTCGCGTCGACTGATGCGACCGTCGATGCATCGTCGATGCGAGCCATGATCCGTGTCAGTCGACACAGCGTCGACGCACTGTCAACGCAACTTGCTGAAGCGTCGATGTCGACGCACCGATATCGATGCAACGTCGACGCAACTTGCTGAAGCGTCGATGTCGACGCACCCACCAAGCCGACGCGCACGCCCAGGCAGCACCCATTCCGAGCACCAGCACGCGTCATTCAACGCATCATCAACGCACCGTCGATGCAACGGCCTAGAATTCGGATTTTAGGGTTTCTTATGCGCCAAGTCATGCAAAATCTATAAACCCTCTATATTTTGGATTTTGAGAGAGGAGAGACCAGACACACGACCCCCTAGGGTATTTTAGCTGATAATAAACATAATTCCACATCTCATAACGAGATTTGAAGACGGAGATCAAGGATCGAAGAACAACGTGACCAAAACATCGAATTCGTGTTCGGGATTCAATCTTCGCCCAAGATCGACGTGCAACTCTGGAATAGCTGGAGATTTCTACTGCTTTTATTAGTTCCAATAAGTACTCTAAACTCTTAGATAATTTCTTAATTAATTTCTTAGTTAATTGCTTAGTTAATTTCGTTGTTAATGCTAGACTAGTTTAATTAGCTTAATTGTTTTATGCTTGGATATTGGTTTAATTTAGTTTATTTATGCGAGTTGATTTATGCTTGGTTATTCGTTAATCTTAGATTCTTATGATTTATTTCTTAGTGGTAATTTCTTATGCTCATGCTCTTAGATTCGTTAATTAGGTTTAATTTATGGTTGCGTATTATTGGTAGTTTAATTATTGCTCGTAGTTGATAATCTAGTTTAAAGTATTTAGTTTAATTAGTTTTAGTTTAATTATTTCTTTAGTTTATAATGATCAATTCCAAATCTTTTAAAACCCCAATTGTACATGTATTTTACTTTAGTTCATAAATTGAGAAAAACATCCGAAAGACTGAATAGTTGTTTCCTCGAGAGATACGACTCGAGTCAAACTCATCACCCTACAGTTACCTCGTACACTTGCGAGCAAACTAACGTGCTTTTAAATTAATTATTAAAACGGGGTGCACAAAAGTTTGAGTCACTAGCTAATGAAGATCTAACACTTAACTAAACTAAAGCTAATTAACTAATTACTAGAATTTAAATTGATCGAAAGAAAAGGAAAATATTTTGCTATGGTTTGGAGGAGCTTCCTGGGAGGAAAAGTCCTCAGCTGCAAGTTGGTTTCGTTGGAAAAGACGTCTGGTCCTTTAATCCTTCACAAAGGGGCAAAATCATCCAAAAGTGGCAAAAAATTTGCTTTTCAGTCGATCGACTGTAAAGCAGTCGATCGGTCAAGTCGCCTGTCGATCGACTACACTGTCAAAACGGCCAGAAGCCCTGGAATCCAGTCGATCTTGGGGGATTCCAGTCGATCGAATGCAGTCGATCGGCCACGTCGGCAGTCCATCGACTGCGTTGTCCAAAATGGCCAAAAGTCCCTGGAATGCAGTCGATTTTGGGGGTTCATTCGATCGACTAGAAGGGCAGTCGGTCGACTGAAATGCTGCACCTGGCTCGATTTCTCGTTCTTTTTACGTCTGCCGGTTGATTTGCACACTTTTGTACATATTTTTCTTATCGTTTTTGTATCACGTTGCGCGTGTTTTGCTTGCTTTTAGGTGATTTAGGAGTCGAGTTGGCCATTTTTCATTATTTCTAGGTTTTCTTAGTTTTTGTACGTTTTTTTTTAGTTTTCGTAGTTTTCACTCTTTCGTTTTTCTCTTGGCCGTAGGACGTCCAAGCAGGGCCCACGCTCATTTGGGATCGTTTTCACTCGACTCGGTAATGGACGGACAAGCAAGGAAGCGCAATGGATGAGGTTCGATAAACAGGTGAATGTGAAAAGATCAAGGAATTGAGCCGAGTGCAGCAATCCAGTCGATCGACTGCCCTTCTAGTCGATCGACTGGAATCCCCCGAGATCGACTGGATTCCAGGGCTTCTGGCTGTTTTGACAGCGCAGTCGATCGACAGGTGACTTGATCGATCGACTGCTTTATAGTCGATCGATTGAAAAGCAGATTTTTCGCCACTTTTGGACGATTTTGCCCCTTTGTGAAGGATTAAAGGACCAGATGTCTTTTCCAACAAAATAAAAACTTGCAGCAGGCTCTCTAGTTCAGGGATCTTGCTCCCAACACTTCTAAACACTTTCATTTTCCATTTTAATTATGTATTAATTCCTAATAATTAGTAATAGTTTAGTTAAGTGTTAGATCTTCATTAGCTAGTTGTTGAAGCTTTTGTTTAGCATTTCTTTTGTGAAGAAACTTTGAAGTTGCATCTCTATTGTTAAGATTTCAAGCTTTCCTCTTCAAGATTTTTGTGGAAACATACATTTGGTAATATCTTTCTATAATATAGTTTTATTTTCATGTTATTTCTTTTAATCTTGTGTTGATGCTTGGATCATAGTTTAGTTGTTAATTTGATTATCAAAAGTTCCATTTTCATTTTATAGCTTTCTAGCTTTTGAACTTATGCTTTTAAGTTGTTTAGTTGTTAGATCAATTTCCCAAGTTTTTAGAATTTTTATATAATCTTCCTTTTTAAAACTTTAATTTTTGTTAAATTAATGTTGACTTTTTCTAATAAGCAAGACTTTAATTTTCCCTCCATTTTCCTTAATTTAAGTTATAAGCTTTCTTAGTTAACTAGTTTAGATTAATCATTTTTAAAATAAGCTTTAATTTCCTTTTCGTATTTTAATGCTTTCAAAACTCCTATTTCAATTTAAGTTTAGTTATAGAAACTCAAACCAAATCAATGACTACTTCTTTCCTAGTTTAAATTAGTTTAATTTGAACCGACAATAAGAGAAAATAAGAAACCGATAAGACGATAACATCCATCCTTGAGACACACGACTCGGGAAGAACTCGCCGCCCTACAACCGGCTCCGTACTCTTGCGGAGACGGATTCTGAAATAGCGCATCGAGGATTCGTCGATCAAAAATTTGGCGCCGTTGCCGGGGATGGATTAAGGCCAATGGTGTTCTTAATTACTCTTATCGTTAACGTAGTTCGTAGTTAGATTGGTTCGTCGTTTTACATTCGATACGCGTAATCTTTTGTCGTTGTTGTGTATGAAGGGTAGGTCCGACGTCCCGTTACCTCTGCTATTATCACCTATAATCGAGGAGCGAACGATGGCAACTCCGTTCGAGAGCCCGATTCCGCCCGCCCACACTCTAGACGATCAAAGGATGCCTCCGCCGCTTAATTGATCCGGCCGAGGATGGCAAACTACCGAGCTAGTTTGCCATACGACAACCCTTACATCCAAACTCCCGAATATCCAAATCCATACACCACTCCAGAAGATGACAACCCGTATGCTTCGATTGGGAAAGAATGGATCTACTCTTCCGATCATTATTACCCAAATCCTCCACATTCACCTCCATTTTCATATCCCCATAACCCGATCATAGATCCGTATGAACCGACTCGTGATCCTTTTGATCCAGGTTTTGACGATCCATATGTTCCACTCGCCCTTCCTTCTTCTTACGATCCATACGATTCTTACAATCTACCCACCTCGAGCTCGTATACTCCGATTGATGACCCTTATACCTCACTCTTTCAAGATTCGTCTACGTCCCAACTCCCGGACGTGGAGTCTCTCTTAGCCGACCTCATTTAACGCCTCGCTCGCATGGAGACTCGCGCAAAACAAATTGCCAATGACGTGGATGAGCTTAAGAAGCCGTGCCTTGACGAGATGCCCATCCTTGATGTGGTGGTGCCCACGGTCGTTGATGGAAATTCGAGATTTGACGATCTTTCAAAAAAGGAGCGCTATGAGGTAGGATTCAGAGGACGAGGAGAATGGGTCGGAAGACAACGTAACCCCTCTCGGGTATTGTGAAGAGGTTGTAGTGGAAAATGAGGGGGTGTTATCTTTGGGGTCTCCAATGGCACTTGGATTGTCGAGCTTACCTGCTTTAGGCGAGGAAGATGTAGTTGTGCCGGTCTTGGAGGATGTGGAGTTGATCAAGCCTCTTTTTCCACCACCCGATGCTTTATTACTACTTGAACAAGAGGAGGTGGAAGAGGACGAGGAAGATGTGTGGGGCCCTACTCTCTCGTGCCCGACTACGACTATTTCTAAATTCGAGAGAGAGGAGATGAAGGTCGGGGAGACGGAGAAATACGTCGACCCATTTTGGGATGATCACTTTAGGGTGATCGACTCACCCTTACGACCACCGAAGCAAGCCCACGTTCTTGATGTCTCGATCTTCCGGCTTACCCAACGCGCCCGCCTTGGTGATTTTGATCACCCGGTGTGTCTACTCGAGAACACCAAGGCGTGGCATGATCGTCACCTCTTCTTGGATCCTGGATAACATTTTTGTATAACCGTTGAGCGAACGACGTTAACCAAACGCGCTCCGTGGGAGGCAACCCACGACCTTCTAACTCTTTTCTTGTTTTTCTTTTAATTTTGTGTATATTCTATCCTTAAGTAGTGTTAATTTGAGTTTTTGGGTTTGTGTAGGTTAAAGTCCTGGAGTCTTGGGAGAAAAGAGAATCAAAAATGGAGGTTGGCTGCTGGAATGCAGTCGATCGACTGGTTACCTAGTCGATCAACTGGTATGCAGTTGATCGACTGCCCAATCGACGGACAGGTTCAAATCGACTGGATTCCAGAGTTTTTCAAGCTTTTTGGCAAATCAGTCGATCGACTGGGAACATGCAGATCGACTGCCAGTCGATCGACTGGCGCAATATCGACCGACACGGCGAAATCGACTGGATTCCAGAAATTTTCAAGGTTTTGACAAGAGCAGTCGATCGACCGAGGAGGGCAGTCGATCGACTGCCCGAACTGCCCAGAGCCCTGCGGACCTTTTATATAGCAGTCGATTTTGCCCTCTCCCTCACATTCAGTCGACCGAGCAAACAAAAGAGGGCCGAAATATAAAAAAAATGGAAAAATAAAAAAAACAAAAACGAGAGTTTGAGTCGATCGACAACTAGCGACAATTTCCTTCCACATCCCGTATTTGCGCGGGAATTTTCGTTATTCTCTACCTTTCTCAATTCAAAACTTTCTTGGGGATAACTCGGTTCTTCGCTCCATTTTCGAACCATTATTCGAGGTACTTCGTTTAAACAATCTTTTGGGGAAATTTGTTATTGTTGGTTGCGTTGGTTGCGTTTGTGGGTAGGATTCGGGAGCCAATTTCATTTTATTCKATATTCAAAAAGCTTGCCCACCAAGTGTTCGACGAAATGCCCCAGTCAACGTTTGGTTTGAATTTTTCCCATTTTTCCATTCTTGTTCGTTCGTTTCGATTTTTGGAACCCTCCACTACAAATCCTTCTACTTTCGTTCATATTTCCCCCTTTTACAATGGACGGCCACTCCGATGACGACATTTTCAACGAGCCCCAAAACCCAAATTTCGCCGGAGCTTAGGTGCCCCCTTCCCCCATCTACTCCACATACGAGGGGGAGCTTTTTAAAAATCTGTCCCAGCAATATTTCGCTACCCCACGCTTTGTCAATATTGAGCGTTTGGACGAATGGGTGGCAAACGGGGACTTTGACGGGTTCGGCACCCGACTACTCCATTACATCGACGCGATGAACGGCCGAATGTTCGCGTCTTTCCGGGCACCGGCTTATCGGGAGCTAGTGCTCGAGTTCTTCACCACATACCAAGAGACCGATGACGGGGGTTTTAATGTCCGTTTTGGGGGAATTGAGCACCGGATCGATCAAGGGGTGCTCCAAGAGGTGCTCGGGCTTAATTGCCAACAATTTTCTTCCACGCGGCTACACGGTTTTAGTCCGGAGGAATTTTGGGGGTGTATAATGGCCGGACGTGGTATTCGGGATCGTTACTCGGCCTCGGCAATCGCCGACTTGGCACTACGCGGGGCCTACATGTTCTTTGCCCACGTCCTGATGGGCAAACATGAGAGCACCAACCTCACTCAGCACGAGCTTTACGTGCTTTGGTGCCTGTGCAATGGACATCAGGTACCGTTTTTCCCGTTTATCCGTGGACAGATTCGAGGGATTCGGAAGATGAAGGGAGGAAGCATTGCCCGAGTCGGCATGGGGCCGATGATCACCGTTGTTGTCCGTTACTTCGGGTTTGAGGCCGAGGCGGCCAATATGGGAAGGGTCGATCTTATGGAGTTGTTGTTCAAAACTCCGAAAGTCCCGGCGAACCCAAATCCTGGACGCCAATGCCACCGGGGCAATGAACAAGGCGAGGCCGGCGACAACCCGAACACCGGTTCGGGCGCGTAGTTCGGGGCGAGCACGAGCCAAGCGGCAATCCCGCAGTACGG
>BMAC01000021.1:2360295-2388440 GCA_014905375.1 Phtheirospermum japonicum | reverse complement strand
TTATTTGCTCTTATTGTCGATTGAAATTAAACTAATCTAAACTAGGAAAGCAGTAGTCATTGATTCGGTTTGAGTTGTTATAACTAAACTTTAAATTGAAATAGGAGTTTTGAAAGCATTAAAATGTGAAAAGGGAATTAAAGCTTATTTAAAAATGATTAATCTAAACTAGCTAACTAAGAAAACTTATAAATTGAATTAAGGAAAAGAGAGGGAAAATTAAAGTCTTGCTTATTTGAAAAAGTCAACATTAATTTAACAAAAATCAAAGCTTTAAAAAGGAAGATTATATAAAACTTCTAAAAACTTAGAAATTGATCTAAACAACTAAACAACTTAAAAGCATAAGTTCAAAATCTAGAAAGCTATCAAATGAAAGTGGAAATTTTGGAAATCAAAATAACAACTAAACTATGATCCAAGCATCAACACAAGATTAAAAGAAATAACATGAAAACAAACTAGATTAATAAAAAGATATTACCAAACTTATGATTCCACAAAACTTTCAAATCTCAACAATGGAAATGGCAACTTCAAGGATTCTTCACAAAAGAAATGTTAAACAAAAGTTTCAACAACTAGCTAATGAAGATCTAACACTTAACTAAACTAAAGCTAATTAACTAATTACTAGAATTTAAATTGATCAAAAGAAAAGGAAAATATTTTGCTATTGTTTGGAGGAGCTTCCTGGGAGGAAAAGTCCTCAGCTGCAAGTTGGTTTCATTGGAAAAGACGTCTGGTACTTTAATCCTTCACAAAGGGGCAAAATCGTCCAAAAGTGGCGAAGAATCTGCTTTTCAGTCGATCAACTGTAAAGCAATCGATCGACTGGCAGTCAATCGGTCAAGTCGCCTGTCGATCGACTGCGCTGTCAAAACGGCCAGAAGCCCTGGAATCCAGTCGATCTCGGGGGATTCTAGTCGATCGACTGCAGTCGATCGGCCACATCGGCAGTCGATTGACTGCGTTGTCCAAAATGGCCAAAAGTCCTTGGAATGCAGTAAATTTTGGGGGTTCATTCGATCGACTAGAAGGGCAGTCGGTCGACTGAAATGCTGCACCCGGCTCGATTTCTCATTCTTTTTACGTCTGCCGGTTTATCGAGCCTCGTCCGTTGCGCTTCCTTGCTTGTCCGCCCAATTCCCGAGTCGAGTGAAAACGATCCCAAATGAGCATGGGCCCCGATTGGACGTCCTACGGCCAAGAGAAAAACGAAAGAGTGAAAAACTACGAAAACTAATAAAAAACGTACAAAAGCTAAGAAAACCTAGAAATAATGAAAAACGGCCAACTCGACTCCTAAAACACCTAAAAGCAAGCAAAACACACTCAACGTGATATAAAAACGGTAAGAAAAATATGTACAAAAACGTGCAAATCACTCCACATCGAGTACACATCTCACTGGTTTTCCTTGAAGATCCTTGGCTAGTTCGTTTGGCCTTCAGTGCTGCCACCTCTCTATCAAGTACTTCCATGAATAATACCTCGAGCTTCTTGTCACTATCCTTTTCGGTCACAGAATCTTCATTTACTTTTAATTTATGATGTCAAGAGTTGCTTTTTCTAGACTTCTTGCTCGTTTTCTCCAATACCCTCTTGGCGTTAGCAGCAGTCAAGTCTCCAAAATCTCCGTCGGATGCTATCTCAACTTGATCTTTGTACGTGGTTGACAATCAGTCAAAGAAAATTTGATTAACCATTTCAGGGGACTAGTTGTGATAAGGACAAGCCATGTAGAAGTGTCTTGTAACGTTCCCATGCCTCGTGGAATAATTCTCCCTCCTGTTGATCAAAATTCATAATTTACCTCGAAGGTGCCCCGTTGTTTGGGCCAAATTATATTAGTTCACATATTTTTCATTAATCATATCCCAGCTGGTTAGTGATCTTGGATCTAGAGAAAGAATCCAAGACTTAGCCTTGTCCTTCATGCAGTATGGAAAACAAATCATTTGTAACTCTTCGCGGTGAAGTCCCATGGTGGGAGTCTCTTGACTTCGTCATAAAATGCCCGCAAAAATGCCAACGGGTCCTCATGAGCATTCCCGTGGAAAGTCGAAAGCATGTTAATTTGGTGCGGATTTATCTCGACATCTCTGGTAGTTCATCCCAAAACAATAGAGGAGCTGTAAGGTACAACTTGGGAACGTGTCAAATCTCGCTGCCGAGGCTCTTGAGCGCACCTCTGAATTCTTTCCTTAGCATTAGGTCTAACATAATCTTCCTCATACTCATTTCTCTCATCAGAGTTATTTATGTTGTAACAAATGTCTTGGTTATCAAGCCATTCATCAACGCGTCCACGTCTCGGGAGGGATCTCCCAGAGTATGTATCGTGTTTGTCTTCATGATTATCTCCCTCTCTAGGTTGCACTTGACCCCTTCAATTAACTGGTTCAGTCCCAAATTCTCCCCTATTTCGGCGTCGGGGAGGTATAGGTAGTTCATTATTAAGCGCATTTACTAACTCATTGTCGGGGTTCGCAGAATGAACGGAATTTGCTCTTCTCTCAATTGCTTCAGGAATTTCGTCACACACAAAATCAGTCACGATGAAAGAATCACTTTCAAGAATAGAAATAGGCTTGGGTCTTGTTGTATTAGAACGACGGTGCAAGTTCGAGTCGAAGAGGTCGTCTCCCCTACAAAAGGAATTTGACCTAGGAACAATGAGGCCAACGACGATGTGACTGTAATTAGGGGAGGTATAGGTAGTTCATTATTAAGCGCATTTACTAACTCCATTGTGCGGGGTTCGCAGAATCAACGGAATTTGCTCTTCTCTCAAATTGCTTCAGGAATTTCGTCACACACAAAATCAGTTCAGCGATGAAAGAATCACTTTCAAGAATAGAAATAGGCTTGGGTCTTGTTGTATTAGAACGACGGTGCAAGTTCGAGTCGAAGAGGTCGTCTCCCCTATAAAAGGAATTTAACCTAGGAACAATGAGGCCAACGACGATGTGACTGTAATTAGTGGATCGATCAATACGACAACCACTTGGCATAGTTGAAGACGTACTAGTCCAAGTTTGTGAACTGCTGATCCCAGTTGAATTTGTCATACTTGACGTCGGCGAAGTCCCAAAAGAAGGCACGGAGCATACTATCTTACTAGGACGACCGTTCATGTCCACTTCTCATACACTGATTGACGTGCACAAGGGGAGGATGACCCTATCCATTTTGGGTGAGACAGTCACATTTTCTCTTAAAGAGACCCCCAACACTCCTTCTCCGTACATGCACGAAGGTTTTTCGTTTATTGACCCTATTGCATC
The DNA here is from genome assembly GCA_014905375.1 of Phtheirospermum japonicum. Lineage (NCBI taxonomy): Eukaryota > Viridiplantae > Streptophyta > Magnoliopsida > Lamiales > Orobanchaceae > Phtheirospermum > Phtheirospermum japonicum. The sequence goes on along the minus strand of BMAC01000021.1, from coordinate 2,385,150 downwards.
TTGTATTCACGAGCTCAAAGGGATCACTGTGCTAGATGAGTTAAGTGTCGAGGAAGACACATAATTTTTAAACAGAGTGGCAGAGATGTTGGAAATAGACTCGAACGAAATCACTGAAGATTATGAAGAAGTTGAAGATTTCGATGAGGAATTGGGCGAAATAGCTAACACACCTGAACTTGGGATGAAAGTGGAGTTGAACCCATTGCCAAGCCATTTGAAGTATGTTTTCCTTGAGCCCAACAAATGAAACCCGTCATCATATATTCAGCATTGGTGGAACATGAAGAAAAAGAATTGATTGCGGTGCTGAGTAACCACAAGGAAGCAATAGGATGGAGCATCAGCGACATTAAAGGGATAAGCTATGTTACTTGCATGCACCGAATTGAGCTAGAACCCGACGCCAGGCCTGTTAGGGACAGTCAACGAAGGCTGATGCCAACACTTTATGAAGTGGTCAAATGGGAAATATTTAAACTTAAAGACGAAGGAATTATTTTCGCTATTTCTGACAGTAAATGGGTGAGCCCAATCCATGTGGTTCCGAAGAAAGGAGGCATCACCATCACCGAAAACGACAAGGGCGAGATAGTTCCAACACGACTGATGACTGGATGGTGTATGTGTATCGATTATAGGAAGTTAAATGCAGCCACTCGCAAGGATCACTTTCCTCTGCCGTTCATAGACCAACTTCTCGACAAGCTTGCTGGACACGAATTCAATTGCTTCTTCGATGGCCTTTCGGGGTATTACCAAGTAGCCATCGCTCCGGAAGATCAAAGCAAGACAACGTTCACATGCCCTTTTGGAATGTTTGCCTTTCGAAGAATGCCCTTCGGTTTGTGCAACGCACCAGCAACTTTTCAAAGGTGCATGCTCTCAATTTTTAGTGATTTTATTGATGATTTTCTTGAGGTATTCATGGATGATTTTTCAATTTTTGGGTCATCTTTTGAGAATTGTTTATCTAATTTGTCTAGAGTTTCAGAACGTTGCATTGAGAAGAATCTAACTTTGAGTTGGAAGAAATCCCATTTTATGGTAAAAAGTGGTACTGTTCTAGGTCATGTTGTTTCTAAAAAGTGGTTAGAGGTTGATAAAGCAAAAATAGATGTGATTGAAACCCTCCCTCTCCCTCGATATGTTAAGGGAATTTGGAGTTTTCTTGGTCATGCGGGTTTTTATAGACGTTTTATCAAAGAAAAAATCAAAAATAAGTCGTCCACTTTGCAAACTGTTGACTCTAGACACTCCTTTCATTTTTAATGAAGAATGCATGAACGCATCTAATGAGCTAAAAGAGAATCTTACTTCTGCCCCTGTAGTTGTTGCACCCGATTGGACTCTACCTTTTAAAATAATGTGCGATGCTTCTAATGAAGCGGTGGGGTCCGTTTTGGGGCAACGTGTGGATAAATTGCTTTGGTTAATCTATTATGCTGGTTATATGCTAAACGACGCCCAACGTAACTACACCACAACTGAAAAAGAATTATTGGCAGTTGTATTTTTACTTGATAAATTTAGATAGTATATAGTTGGAGCTAAAGTAATTGTACATACGGATCATGCTGCATTGCGTCATTTATTTTCTAAACCCCAAAGTAAACCACGTCTTATTAGTTGGATCTTATTGATGCAAGAATTTGATGCGGAAATAAAAGATAGACGAGGTTGTGAAAATGTTGTAGCTGATCATTTGTCTAGAATGATAACTGAGGAGAACGAGGGCGAGAAATTTATGATTAACGATCTATTCCCTTATGAGAATTCTTTTAATCTTGAGCAATTAATTACTCCTTGGTATGCTGATATTGTAAATTATCTTGCTTGCAAAATTATACCTAACCATTTATCCTACCAAGAACGGAAGACATTTTTGAGTAAATGCAGGGATTACTTTTTGGATGACCCCTATGTGTTCAAACGCTGTAAGGATGGACTTAACAGAAGGTGCATTCCAAACGATGAAATGGGGAGCATTCTGCAATTTTGCCATGACCATGGAGGGCATTTTGGAGCTCAAAAGACAGCATTCAAGGTGTTACAAGCTGGATTCTATTGGCCAAGTTTATTTGCCGTTGCATTTGAGTACTGCAAAACGTGCGACAACTGCCAACGAACCGGCAACATAGGGAAGCGAGATGAAATGGCGCAAGTACCTAATCAAGTGGTCGAAATTTTCGATGTATGACGAATAGATTTTATGGGACCCTTTCCTAAAAGCGGAGATTTCGAGTATATTCTGGTCGGTGTCGACTATGTATCCAAATGGGTGGAAGCGATCCCCGCTCGAAGAGCTAATGCGGAGGTCGTTCTTAAATTTCTCCAAGAAAATATTTTTAGTAGATTCGGAGTGCCGAAATCAATTATAAGTGATGGAGGGAGCCATTTTTGCAACCGAGCGTTTGCAAGACTGATGACGAAATATGGGGTCCGACACAAGGTAGCTACGCCATACCACCCTCAAATGTCTGGACAAGTCGAAATGGGCAATCGTCAGCTAAAGGCTATCCTAGAGAAGACAGTTGGACCAAGTCGGAAGGATTGGGCGGTTAAAATTGTCGACCCACTATGGGCCTATCGAATGGCTTATAAGACAGTGCTTGGTATAAGTCTTTTTTGGCTCGTCTCTTGGAAGGCGTGTCATTTTCCTATTGAGTTAGAGCACCGACCTAGTTGGGCCATTTGCAAGTCAAGCATGAACTATGATGAGGCGGGCGAGTATATGAAGCTAGAGTTGACTGAGCTTGAGGAAATAAGAAGCGAGTCTTATGATGATGCATGGAAACAAAAGAAGATAACGAAAATACGCCACGACCGAAGACTCGTTAACAAGCATTTAGAGGTAGGTAGGATGGCTCTAGTCTATAACTCAAGATTGAAACTTTTTCAAGGAAAAATGAAGTCAAGATGGAGTGTCCCATTTGTGATTAAAGAAATAAACGAGTTCGGAGCGGTCACCCTTTACGACGAAAAGCGAGACGTAACGTTTCAAGTTAACGGACATCAAGTTAAGTTATATCGTGATGGAGAGGCAACGAGTCAAGATCGTGAGATGACGAAGATAGTGGACCCATCTCCGATTACAAATTAATCATGAATACTCGCGTCAAGCAAGCGACGTTAAAAGATGCGCTTCTTGGGAGGCAACCCAAGCTATTTTCTTTTCTAACCCTTGTATTTCTTTTTAGTTATTTCTTTCTTTTTCTATTTTCGTTTGTTTTATGAAATAGGATTTAAGTTGTTAAGGAGTAATCAATTCGCGGAACAGAAAACAGAAAATTTAATTTGGTGGCAAATACGCCAATCGCGTCAACCGACGCCAGCGTCAACGCTGCCGGTGCGCCTGCGTCGATTGTTGCGCGGGATTTGGAAATTTTGGACTGCGATTTTTGGGTTTTTATTCCCAATAGGTAAGCAAGTTTATGGAAGTTTTTTGTACGAAATTTGGCTGGTTTTGGAGTCTAGATCTATTACCTTAAGAGAGTTCTAAATAGAATAGGGAACTCAATATCTATTCCCTTATTTATAATTTGGGTAGATCTAGGACTCCTTTTTCAAGAGCTTTTAATTCCTATATAAACCACCACCCCTGCACTCTTTATTTCATTATTCTTTTGTGTTCTAAACCTCCCTCTACCAAATAAATTTAATTCTCCAAGCCTTCCAACACCATGAGGCCAATTCCACAAGAAACCAACAACCATGAAAATAGGTGGATGTTGAGGAAGGAACACGAAGAAGAATTGGACCAGCTGTGGGTTGAAGTCGAAAAGATGAAGGATAAGGTTTGTGGTTGTCGAATGGATGATGTCCATTACACCCTCCAAATAGACGCATTGAAATATCAATTGAGGGAATCGGGAGAAACAAATGCGGGGCTGAGGGACATGAATCTCCAACTAAGGGGCACCATCATAGATTTGAGGGGAATAGGGCGTGATCTCGAGCAAAGGAAGGAGAACCCTGAGGAGCGTGACATGTCCAAGGATGAGCTTCACAACGAACTTCTCTTGGCTAAAGAGACAATTGCGAAGTTATCCAAGCAACATACTGATATGTTGTGGGGGGCGAAGCTGAGTTTGCAAGCGAGATCACCTTTAGGGACAAGAGCCTCGAAGAGAAAGAGGCAAAATAGACGCAGTAGTGATACATGGGATGGGCTTCATATGACAGAATATGACATCTGTGAGGAGAAATTCGTACTCTTACGCCGAATTGAGGAGCTGGAGGCCCAAATCAAGAATCTAAACGAGGGGAACACGGCACACGAATGGAACATAGGATATTGGAAGCACTGTTTGGATAAATCTAACAAGAAGATTGCCACACTGAAGAATTTGTGCAACGGATCCCCTTAGATTCGTAGGACGTTGCCACAAGCTATTTATTCAAGTTTCTCCATTATCGAGTCATAAGATTGTCCCCCTACTCTATCCTGTTTATTTTATCACAATTTTAATTTTATTCAGTTGTCTACGTGTTTCGAATCAACATTAATAAAATTTTTATTTTTTGCACGTCCCTTGTCTTTAAATATTTCTTCGGTTATACCATGGACGTTTTTGATTTTCTTGTGAGATTGTGCAGTTTATTCATGGATAACGGTCATTTAGCAGTAAGTTTAGCAGTTCGTAAACAAAATTGACAATTTTGACGCTGAATGTGCGTCGATCGACGCTACCTTCCCTCGGCATCAACACTAGCCAGGGCGAGCGCGGTGGTCGGCGGTGATCGGCAGCGTCGATAGTGCACGTCGCTCGATGCGTTTCGGCACTAATCAATGGTCGTCCCTGCTCGTTTGATAGAACAATGGCCTCTTGCTCCGCCGCTTGCTGATGGGCCGTGGCAGTGATTTTCTGTGTTTTATTACTGCTATGAACACTATTTTTCTTATTTGTTTTTATTTATTATTCTACGTTTAGTCGTTATTTTTCTTTTTCCGACTGTTTTGTTTCAAGGACAAATCCAGTCACAAGCCTCTAGACAACGGGAAATTGCACGACTTTAATTGGGGAAATTCGACCATTAATTTTCAGGGACATTTTTCCTACTCCTATCCTCTTTTGATTTGTTTTTCTTTGTATTTATGGCAATCAGGGGATTGCTGATTTTTTAGAGAGGGGGATGGTTGAGTATGATTGAAATTTATGTGCAACTTATTTTTTTTACGTGATTGATTGCTATTTCTGCGCTGAATTGTGTTTGTATGGCATGCCTATCAAAGTTAGCTAAGTATGATTTGAGGTTCTAGTCTTTTGAGCATGCATAAGTGCATAAATTTTTCAAAATTATTTATATATATATATATATTGTAAAATGGTACTTGGACGCAAATGATTTCGCAAAACCTTAAAAGCAGCGTCAATTCAAAACTTTTGATGCAAAAATCATGTGAGTAGCCTGAGTGATTATCATCTTTGCATGTGCTTGAATAAGTTTCAGTTTTGATATCTCTTTAAAACCGTTGTGTGTAGTTGACTTTGAAAATGAGGTTAAGGTACAGAAAAATCTTATTCCGGCCATATTCATATATATTAGCCACTATAAATTCCGAATGAGCCCCTCATAGCCAAATAATCCATGCCTATAGCCCTGAGTGTTTTTGAGTCCACCCCTACAACCCATTAAAAGTGTGGGGTAGGAGTTCGTTATTTTTATTGGTTATTAGAGTTTTGGAATTTTTATTAGGAATTTATGATTTTATGAATTTTTGTAATAAATGACCACCATCCGAAACATAAAAAAGAAAAAAAAATGACCCCATAAAAAAGAATAAAAGGGGGATAAAATTAAGAAAAAAGAAAAAAAGGGGTAGGGGGGGGTGGTGGGGGTGGGATGGTGAATCGTGTTGAGTCATTGCCTACGCTTATAAAGGCTTGTGTTTATTATTTATTTTCTTGTGAAGCCTAATGTTTAAGAGGCAAGAGCTGTGTTTGAAAAAGAAGCGTATCATAAGCTTCTAGATTGTTTTAAGTGGTTCGCGCTACAAGTCGGTTTTACGGTTTACGAGTTGAGGAATAGCATATGTTTAAAGGCTACGATATGAGTGTTTAGTGAGGTTTTATTTTTGAACGAGGTGAAGCAAATTGCTTTGTGATTAGATTAGGTTGAGTGAGTTATTGATCATGTTAGATCATGAGTTAGCCACACGACTTATATATTCCATACCCGTCCAAAGAGCCTTACATTACAACCCAAAAATACCTTTTCCGATTCTTAGTTGATAACACACTTAATTTGCGATTGAAAAGAGATTGATTTTTGGTTCTTGTTTATTGTACTTGCATTTGTATGATCTGAGCATATACACGTCCCATGCAGAAAATACTTGAGTGCTTTGAGCGTACACCCTATATATTACCCTTTTGTGAGGATGCATGAATTTGATTTTGGATCGACAAAGAAATAACGGTGGAGTGTTTGAAGTTGCGTTTCAAGTATCTATGTTTTCCAAATTATCTATGTAGCATCACACGACTCATTGCTTGGACTGATTTTCATTCTTGCTATACGTTGAATCTATCGTTCGTTCGAGAACGAACAAACCAATTAAGAGTGGCGTAGTTGATTAACACATATATGTCTTTATTTTTATTAGCATTTTAGTTAGTTTTTCATATTGTTTTTGGTATAAGTTTGATAGTTTAAGCTTAATTCCGTATTTTTATACTTCCGGCTTATTTTTACCGTATTTTGGTCGTAATTGATGAGAATAGGTGATTATTCGTTGTTTTTCACCTTACAGCTAAGTAACCGGAAGAGTTCAGCGCATAAACAGATGAAGCTTGATGTTCGAGAGTCGAGAACGAGCTTTCCAGTGAAAGAGTAGCAGAAAGATTGAGAGAATGAGACGTGCAGCGAATCTACATTTATCGACGCAGGCGTCGATGCTGCATTGACGCGACTCTGCCCACGACGGTCGACACTATGTCGACGCCAAGCCGACATAACTCTCTGAAGTGTCGATCCATAGGTGCGTCGGTCGACGCCCAAGTCGACGTAACTCTCTGTAGCGTCGATCCATGCCCGCGTCGGTCGACGCCTCAGCCCAATCGACGTAAGCACACCGAACGCGTCGACGCCAAGATCTTGTTCGAGTCTGTCGATGCGCAGTCGACGCGATGGCCCTAAAATGGATTTTAGGGTTTCTTATTCTCCAAGCCAGGGGAAAACTATAAAAAGCCCTTCTCCAAGTCCGTTCTAAAACACATGATACACCACTACAACCCTACTTATGCTCCTTCAGCTCAAAAATGACGCACCTTACATTCCATAACAACATCGAGGATCAAGATCGAAGAATCAAGAGTCACAAATTCCTAGTTCCACCCGTTAGTTCGTGATTCGATTCTCGACCAAGATCTACGCAATCTCTCTGAATTAGCTGGAGAATTTACTGCAACTTCTAGTTTAAATAAGTATTCTAAACTCTTTAATAGCTTTCTTAGTTTAATTTATGCAATTAAGTAGTAGCTTTCCGATTATTGTTCTTGAGTCATTTTATGCTTCAAACCCTAGATACTTTTGATATTCGAGTTCGTAATCGTTCATTTTGGTTTAATTAATGTTTGGTTATTATTCACGCTTAGATAATTCATTCCATTTATTCTACGTTTTAGATAATTGCTTTTCGATTATGCTAGTTAATCTTGTTTGAGTTCTTAGATTAATTTCTCGGAATTACATGTTCTAGTTGCTAATTAGGTTACCTAGTTTTAATTAATGCTCATGCGTTTAAATTCCTTAGATAATCAAAACAATCAAAAACCCTCATTTGTATAAGTTACTTTGATTGAACGAAATATTTGAGATTCCGACTGTATGTCCTCGAGAGACGACTCGAGTTAACTTTGCCAACCTACACCCGATCTCGTCCTCTTGCGGGCAAGCTATTGAATTTCTGACAAATATTTATAAGTAGGCACACACAAAAAGCTTGAATCATTTCTCTGGTGCTTTCCTTGGGGTTAGTCATGTATGCTCACAGGGTTGAACTGAGCTCTTCAACCCACTTGCCTCCCGATCTTTCCAATCGTGCCTTGATTCCTTGTACGAGGATGCAATTGGTTACCTCGACCTGGCCATTAGCTTGCGGATGGTAAACAGACGTGAAATGTTGATCGATTTTCATCTGAGCACACCAGGCTTTGATTTTGGCGCCCATGAACTGAGTGGAATTATCTGAGACAAGAATCCCGGGGATGCCAAATCGACAAACTATGTTCTTCCACAAAAATGCCATTACCGCATCCTCTGTAAGTTTCTCAAATGCTTCAGCCTCTACCCATTTGCTAAAATAATCGATGGCTACTATCAGAAACTTCTTTTGGGCGGGGGCTGTGGGGAAAGGCCCTACCAGTTCTACTCCCATTTGGAGAATGGGCCGGGAGAGCTCATTGTCATGAGTTCTTCCGCAGGCCTATGTATTAAGGGTAAGTTATTTCGACACTTGTCACAAGCCCGGACAAAATCCTCTGCTTCCTTTCTCAGTTATGTCCAAAAGTAACCCGCTCTCAAGATCTTGCTTGATAAGGCTCTGGCACCCATGTGATTGCCACAGCATCCTTCATGGACTTCTCTAAGGACATGGGTGCCCTCCCCTGAGCTTAGGCACCGTAAAAGGGGCTGCCTGAACCCCCTTCAAAACAGCTCACCCTTAATCAAGCAAAATCGTGCGGACCTAGTCCTTAATTTCATCATCTCTCTCTTGTTCTCCGACAGCTCTCCCTTCTTCAGGTATGCCCTGATAGGAGAGCGCCAATCCACTTCTTCATCCACTAAACACACTCTCGCTTCTCCAAATTCTTGATCTGCCATCAACAGAGTGATTACTCTCTCCCGGCAATCCACTGCTGAACTAGCGACTTTAGCTATGTAATCTGCTTTCATTTTTTCTTCTCTAGGGATTTGGAGGACAGTCAGAGTTCTCATGGTTTTAGTTAACTCTCTGAATTGAGCTAGGTATCTTTACATATGCTCATCCCTTGTCTCAAATTCTCCATTTATTTGCCTACATACGATCTACGAATCAACTCTCGCACATACTTGCTCTGCCCCCAAATCCTTTGCCATCTGAATTCCCCTCAAAAGAGATTCGTACACAGCTGCATTATTAGACAATGTATAGTTCATCTGTATTGCATACTCGGTGGTTATGCCAGTCGGGTCAGCCACTACTACACCTGCACCACATCCTAGGTTTCCTACCGAACCATCCGTATAAATTATCCATTCCTTCCCATCTTCAGGAGAGCTAGTCATTTATTGCATGAAATCAGCCAACGCCTGGGCCTTAATGGCTGTTCTTGCTTCGAAAGTTATATCAAACTCACTAAGTTCAATTATCCACTTAACCATCCGTCATGACGCCTCTTGCTTGTCTATGATGGCCTTCAACGGTAGGTTGGTCCGTACTATGATGCCGTGCCAGAGAAAATAAGGTCGTTATTTGCGCGTTGTGCCGACCAGAGCTAGCATGGCTCGCTCCACCTCCACATATCGAATTCCAGCATCGTGCAACACTTTACTCCAATAATATACCGGCTTCTGTATTTTTCCTTCCTCTCTGAGCAAGACCGATCTCACGGCCTGCTACCTGAAAGATATGTATAGAATTAAAGGCTCACCCTGGATTGGCTTATTGAGCAGCGACATGCTAGCTATGTGCTCCTTCAACATCCAAAATGCCTCCTCACACTCATCACTCCATTAAAATCGAGCTTTCTTACGCTAGGCCTTGAAGAATGGTAAACTTTTCTCAGCTGAGCGTGAGACAAACCTACTCAGAGCGTTAATTCAGCCCGCCAGGCACTGCATCTCTTTGACATTCCTTGGAGACTGCATGTCCATGATGGCTCTAACCTTCTCTGGGTTGGCCTCGATTCCCTTTTATGTGACCATATAGCCCAGGAATGTACCAGCTCTGACCCCAAATGCGCACTTCATGGGGTTGATCTTCATCCTGTATCTTCTCAAGGTGTCAAAGGTTTCCCTTAGGTCATCCACATACGAGGCTGCCTTCACGCTTTTGACTAACATGTCGTCGACATATGCCTCCATGTTTCTTCCCAGCTGAGCTTTAAACATTTTGCCTACCAATCGTTGATATGTGGCGCCTGCATTCTTAAGCCCAAACGGCATGAACACATAGCAATAGGTTCCCTTCGGGGTTATGAAACTGACCCGCTTCCAGTCCTCCTCCGCTAGCCTGATCTGATAATAGCCTTTTGAGGCGTCCATCATGCTTAACAGCTCACAACTAGACGTGGAGTCAACCAACTGGTCTATCCTTGGCAAAGGATAGTGATCCTTAGGGCACGCACGATTAAGATCCCTAAAATCTATACACATACGCCAATCTTCCAGGGTTTTAGGGACGAATACTGCGTTAGAGAGCCACTCAGGGAATTGTATCTCTTGAATGTGCTTAGCTTTTAACAACTTTTCAACCACATCTTCAATAATCGCCTCCTTTTCAGGGACAAAGTTACGCTTTCTCTGCTTAACTGGTTTTTCCCCAGGGCTGATATTCAGGTGGTGCTGGACGACTACTTGGTCTATCCCCACCAGATCTTGGGGAGACCAGGCAAAAACGTCAGCATTGTTCTCAAGAATTAGACCAGGTCTACCAGAACTTCCGGGCTTAGAGTTGTTCCCACTCTTACAGCTCTGCTATCATCCCCTGGAACCATCTCTACCATCATCAACCTCCTCTCGCTGGGCCAGCTCTGGTGTTGCGTTCTCTGTTCTAGCTCTTTTATTTTGCCTTTTCTCTTCGTTACGCCCGGATACACTTGACGTATGTTTGTATGGATGTATACTGATCACCCTTAACCTCATCTGTTCCATCCTGAGTAGTAAACTTCAACTTCATATGGTACACCAAGATCACCGCCTGGAATTGGCTCAAGGAGGGTCGTCCCAGCATAACATTGTATGAATATGGTGCATCAACTACAAGGAATCGCACTACCTTGGTTATCCTATGCGACTCTTCTCCTAAGGTTACTAAAAGCTTTACTGCCCCTATAGGCTTCAAAGCCCCTCCTGCAAATCCTACTAACGAAGTTGTCACCTCTTCCATTTCCACATCCGGTTTTAACTTTCTATAGCAATCATAGAACAGGATATCAGCCGAGCTTCCTGTATCCACAAATACCCTTCTCATATTATAATTTGCAATAGTGGTTTTTATGACCAGGGCATCCATTTGAGGAGCCAAGATTCCATTCTCATCCTCTGATCCAAAACATGTTCTTTGACTCGGGGCTATCTGCCCCACCTCTCGCGATTTCCTGACCAGGTCCTTCGCAGCTCGGACATAGCTATTTTGGGTTCGTCTATAGTGTTCATCCTACTCACCCCCTATGATCATTAGGATTTCCCCTCGTATGACTTGGGTTTGGTCATTCTGCCTCCCATTTTTTTGTCCATTATCTTGTCCCTGTCTATTCCCTTGAGGCTGATCGCATCTGCGTGAGTCAGACCTGGGCTCCTCTATTCTCAGACGCACATACTCTTTTAGATGCCCGACCTTCACCATTCTTTCTCATTCATCCTTCAGATGAGTGCACAGATCTGTGTCATGACCATACTCGTTATGGTATCTGCAGAATCGATCAGATCTTTCTTTTCGCGATTTTTTAATGTAAGTTTTAGGCCATTTTAGATCAGGGAGCCTTTCTATTACTTGAAAAATCTCTCCCTGAGGTGTTTCCAGTGGTGTATACCTGTCAAAACGAGGTTGTCCCCCTGCCAGATCTGGCCTTAGATTTTTCAACGGCGCTCTTTCCTCCCTTTCAGGTATGTCCTTTTTCTTCTCTCCCTCTTCCTTAATCTTTAAGGCCTCCTCCAAGTGAGTGTACTTTTCTTCCCGCTCCAAGAGCTCTCCGAATTTCAGCACTGGCTTCATGACCAGCGACTGGAAAAATTCTCCTCTCCTGAGACCCTGTACTAACGCGTTAACCAGGAGCTCTACCGATGCTGATGGTACCTCGAATTTCGCATTTGTGAATCGGTTGATGTATGTACATAGGCTTTCGTTTTCCTCTTGCTTGAGGCCGAATAATTCCAACGACATCTTCTGGTACTTCATGCAGCTAGTAAACTGGTGCAGGAATGCCGAGCTAAACTCATCGAAATTGCTGATAGAGCGCAGCGGCAACTGGTTGAACAAGAGTTGAGCTGATTTTGTAAAGGTCGTTGGGACGACTCGGCACATGATTGTGTCCGAAAATTTGTGCAAAGTCGTCGCGATCTCAAACCGGCTCAGGTGATCCCACGGGTCTGTTGTCCCGTTATACTCGAAGTCCATGGATCCGTAAGAGGCCGACACGTCATCGCGCATGACTGCATCTGTAAATGGGATACCCCTCCGCGTCAGTACCGTACCTGTGCTCGCCATCTTCCTTTTGAATTCCCTGACCTCTTTCTACAGATTTTGCATTTGTTAAGTGAGGTCCGGTTTGGTTTGGCTCGAGGTTTCACTTTCAGAAGTGGAAAAATTCTCTTCCTCGTCCTGAAGAGGAGTCTGGACCGTGCGCTGTGCACGCAGTGGTTCCGTCTGCGGCGGCAGAACTGTCTGGGACAAAGGCATTTTAGACGGGGGGAGTGAGAACTCTGCGAACTTCCTATCTACAGCCACTTCCACCGCCATATCGATGAGATAGGACAGTTGCCTGAGAAAGGCATCATTCAGCGGTCCGTCGTCAGCTTGTGTAGATCCCCCCCGGTGGGGGGGTTGCATGATGCTTGGTCCAGTTGCTGCTGGCATCTCACCCCTGACGAACCTATTACCGATGGTCCGGTCGGTTTTGGTATGCGCAACGGTGCGGCAGAGCTTGGTGTACCACCCAGCTTCGCCACCAGATTTCGCCGGAGCCCTGCTGAGTCCATGTGTTACTCTCACGTCTTAGCTTTGAATACCTTCCCACAGATGGCGCCAATTGTTTCACCCGAGGATTCGGCCATTCCTAAGACCCAACCTTCACCTGATACACGCCTGGCCTGCACCCACAAATACATCAGAAAAGGACCACCGGAGGTTTTTCGGTGGAAACCTCTCCGATGCTTAAGTCAGATAAGCGTATTAGAGGTTCAGTGGGCAATGAAAGACAAGCACAAGAATGTCATACCTCTCTCAGCCTTAGGGTTGAGGTATTGATAATTTTCCTTGGTGGGGACCCCTTCCGGGATCTCGAAAACAAAGACCACAAATCTCGGGCCATTATGCAAATAGTCACGATAGGTGGTCCCACTTGTTCCCTTTTGGGAAGACCAGAGCACCTGGTCTTCCATAAGCCTGCCCTCCTATAACCCTTCTCAGCGGATTCAGATCAGGTCACGATGCTCTTCCTGACTCAGCTCATCCAAGACCTTAGATCAGGACAGGATTATCCTGAGTTAAGGTTATATTTTACTCATATCCATCTGTTATCTTGACCTTCTTGGGAGAGTCAGCTTAGGACCCCATGAGGGCAAATTAGGTCAGACTCTATCCATTCTGGGGAAGTCAGTTCAGGACCCACAGGGACAGAGTTGGTCCGGCTCTCGGGCATTTCACTAATAACCCTTGATCAGATCTACCCCAATCCAGGTCTACTTATCCAGGTCATATCACCTTCCATCATACAAAATAAGTTTTTACAAAAACTTCAAGATCTAAGGAGTTTTACTATTCTTTTTCATATTGGTAGTTGTCACACGGTCAACTTTTACGCCTAAAATTTTCGCGTCAATCCCCAACCACGTGCGGCCTGATTGCCCCTCAACAACCAGTCAGCCTACTTTCTCCCTCGCCTACACTTGTATTTGCCTCATCAATTACTCGTGTCCAGGGAGGATCCCAGTTATCACGTCGTATGCACAATTACGCAAGCGGAAGACTTAACACATGCACATGACAAGCACACACAATATTACGGGGACACACCCCCAACCTTATATATTATACCACGAGTTCATATACAAGGAAAGTCCTTGGCCGGAAACTCGAATCACAAAACTCCAAGCCAAGCCTAATCAATTTGCCTAACGTAAGCTATCGGATGACAGCCCCATCCACTAAGCAAATCGGCGACGGTTGCACACTCCCACCCAGGTAGCCGGAGCTACCATCGAGAAGCTCTACCAAAATCCGCCTATCGAATCATGGCCACACCCTCATGCTTCTCCTCCACCGACGACCGATCAAATACGCATCGTCCGAGTGGACGGTAACCGCAAGGCAACCGCCACCTGAATGGGAGCACCGCCCTCAAACCCTTTTTGAGTCACGCACTCTCATTACCCTTTTTGCATGCCTATTTATACTAGATATAATGTATGTGCTGGACATCCCCCAGCACTTAGGCATTCCTATCTAGTTTTCCCGTCTATGGCTTTTTCAAATCCATAACCGTCTAGCCATGTGCGTCGCACGCACGATAACTGCCTTTCCCGCCTGCGTCTGCCAACTGCCCAGCGCCTGGTAACTGCAAATCTTGCGGATCCCTCAGCCGATCCATCATCCCGGCGTGACCCGCTGCTCGAAAGGCAAAAGCCACAAGTAACTGCCAATCTCGCGGATCTTCCTTGTCGGATCTTCGACCCGGCACGATCCATTTGCTCGATACCCCAAAGCCGCCAAGTAACTGCTATTTCCGCGAATCCATTTGATCGGGTCATGACCCGCTCATGACCCGGAGTCCAAATGAACCAAGCCCACCTCATCCCACTTGTAATAACCATCCGAATGGCCCAAGACCTATTTTCAGCCCACGTGTAGTCCAACGAGCTCAAGCCCATCTTCGAACCAATGCCGTCACATCTCAACATCAGCCCACGTATCGTTCGAACCATCCGTCTAAGTGTTGAGCCCTCTCGAACATCGTAGCCCACAACCGAAAACCGTCGCATCCCAGCTTTTGCAAACCGTCGATGTGCCAAGCCCGCTCGGCCAGCTCGCACACAATCATGCGCATGCGCCAATCTCGCTCGTCGCATCAACCTGCTCGGCGAGTACCGTCGCATCCCGGCACTCGCTTCTCGCACATGTGCCAATCCCGCTCGGCACATTTAAACCCATAGTCGAGCACCGTTGCACCTCGGCGCTCTTTTCCCACACCTGTGCCGAACCCGCTCGGCACATTAAGGCAACAATAAAGCACCGTCTCATCCCAGCACCTTTTTATCCATCCGTGTGTCGAACATACTCGACACATCATATCCGCATTCGAGTACCGTTGCATCCCAGCACCCTTTGTCCGCACATGTGCCAAACCCACTCGACACATTACCCATGTTTTAGGCATCGTCACATCCCGACACCCTTGTTTCAATCGTTGGCGCACCCCGTGCGCGCCAACCCGAGTCACCCGGCGAGGCCTAAAAGTCACCCTGTAATAGTAGTTTATCTTTTGATTGGCCAATAATGGGTTTGAGAGAAAGTGTAAATTTAAAGCCTTAAGAATTGTTCAAGATTTTGGGATTGGGTGAGCTTAAGCTCACAAATATGAGTTTCCATTTAGCTAATAAGATAATAAAACATCACGAGGGATTATAGAAAATATACTTATCAAAGTGGATGAATTTCTTTTCCAGCTGAGTTTGTGATTCTTGACATTCCTAAGAATGTATAAGTCCCATTACTTTTAGGACGTCCTTTATTTGATATCGCGAGAGCAATTGTAGATGTCCATGATGGTACGGGAAAATTTCATTTTGGTACATTATGTTGGCCACTTTCCATAAAAGATACGTGATGATGGCCATCATCAAACAACGTCCATTAAGTTGGCCAATTTATCAAAAAAAGTACAAAAAAGCCCGATCGGGCTTTTTTGCTGACGTGGGGTTATTCAATATTTTCTTATCATTTTTTCTTTAATTTTAAATATTAAATTGAAAAAAAAAACTGGTAAATTTTTTATTTTTGGTACACTATGTTGGCCATATTCCAGAAAAGGTACGTTAAATTGGCCAATTCATCAAAAAAGGTCCAAAAAAAGCTTTGATTGGATATTTTTTTCTAAACTGGCATAATTCTATATTTTCTTATCAATTTTCTATAATTATACAAAATAAATTGAAGACAAAATTGTGTTTGCTCTCTTTTCTATTTTTATGTTTTTCTTTTCTCTTTCATTTAATCTAATTAATAAAATTATAATCAATAAAAATTAATATAAATCATTTATAAATATAAAATATACTACAAATATTAAAAAATATATAGTAAATATAGAGAGTTCAAGATTCATTAATAATAGATTTTCTCATATATATTTTTATATATGTTTTATTATTTTTTAAAATTCATTTTATATTCTTATATTTATCTCCGAGTTTATTAATTTCGTATCAATTATAACTTTATTATTTTTGAAGATTTAAAAGTTAATATAATAATTTATATAATTTTTATATTATTAAAATTAGTAAATATAAGAATATAAACTTAATAAATAATTACTTGAATTCAATAGTTTATTGCATTTCACGTTTAGTTTTGTTAACAGAAGTTTAAATTCGATAGTTTATTGCATGTAATTACTTGAATTAGAAACTTTATATTAAATGTGCAACTTAATCAACCATTTATCATTTTAATATCAGGAAATCAATAATATGGAGTCACGCCCCAATATGAGACTCGCCCCAAGTACAATTAAATTCAACATGTCTATTGTTGGGACCAATCGAGCTATTTTTATCAGAAAAGTTAATTATTGCTCTATTTTTATTTACATTTACATTTAATTAATACAACAAATTATAATATATTAATACAACATGTATTATTAAATAAATAATATATATTTAATTATAAATTGCGAAAATATTACACATTTGAAAAAAGTTGATTTTTTAAAATTAATAAATATAAGAATATAAATTTAATACAAAATTAATAAACTCGGAGATAAATATAAGAATATAAAATGAATCTTAAAAAAATAATTAAACATATATAAAAATATATATGAGAAAATCTATTATAAAGGAGTTTTGAACTCTATATTTTTGAATATTTGAATTATATTTTTATATTTATAAATGATTTATATTAATTTTTATTGATTATAATTTTATTAATTAGATTAACGGAAAGAGAAAAGAAAAATATAAAAAGAAAATAGAGAGCAAAACATATTTTTGACTTTAATTTATTTTGTATAATTATATAAAATTGATAAGAAAATATAGAATAATACCACTTTAGAAAAAAATATCCAATCAAAATTTTTTTGGGCCTTTTTTGATGAATTGGCCAATTTAACGTACCTTTTCTGGAATGAGGCCAACATAGTGTACCAAAAATGAAAATCTTACCATTTTTTTTTCAATTTAATATTTAAAATTAAATAAAAAATGATAAGAAAATATTGAATCACGCCAAAAAAGCCCGATCGGGCTTTTTTTGTACCTTTTTTGATGAATTGGCCAACTTAATGGACGTTGTTTGATGATGGCCAATATCACGTATCTTTTCTAGAAAGTGGCCAACATAATGTACCAAAAATGAAATTTTCCCATGATGGTACACCAATCTTAAGAGATTAGGATGAACAACTGGTTTATAATATTTCTAATGGCTCTTGATAGATATGATACTTATTTTTTTATAAAATGTTTTGGTTCTTCATAGGGTATGGTTGAGTTGAGCGAGAAGGCCAATGAGTGAGAAAATGTTCGACATGATAAAGAGGTCAATAAGGCAAGGACCACTTCAATCGGAGGAGTTAGTTCTAAAATATTCTTATAGCATGTGATTTGCACGTATTTTATGATGTATTTTATAGCAACTAAAAGCCTAAACGTGCATACATCGTGTTCTTATGCATTGATTCTTTATTGAGAAATATTTTGCTTTGCTCATTTTTGTTGGTTCTCATGTAAAAGCATAGTTTTTGAGGTTATATAGAGAAAGAGAGTTTACAAACCCAAGCTAGATGATCATAGGATGCATAAGGACGAGAAAGAAAAAAAACGGAGGTGAAATAGAAAAAAAAAAAAAACAATGACAGTTGGCTAAGCACGACTTCACACAGGTGCGCACGAGCCACACACATGAGGGAGTGTCATGTATGGTAATACATCGCGCGAATAGAGCCTACACACGAGCCAATGCATGATCATTTTGGTCGTATATGGGTTGTGCGTGTCAGATGGACTGACAGTGAGAATTGCACATGACCAGATGCATGGACATGTTTGACCATCTACAGTCAAGCGTCGTGCAGCAACATAACTAAAAAGATGGTTTTTAGGTTTTAAAAGAGGACAAGGATTCTTATAAAAGGCTAGTGAACATCCAAAACTGGAGGAATATCATATATCATATATAGATACTATTTAGAGAGATAAGAGAGTCCTAAAAGAATACAAAGGAGAAGAACACCATCCATCCATCCACGTGGCGAATCGACGATGAGAACCCAGACGAGTCGAGAGATTCATGGCAGTTTTATCTTCTCTTTTCGTACTTTATTCTTAATTTTGATTATGAGTTATTCGAACATGTCTATGTATTTTTATTTAACCATGGTCGGCTAAATGCTTTGCTTCCGGTACATGGAGTAGTTAATGACAAATGTTTGTTAATATTTTTTAATTGATGTTTTATATTTCAAGTCCTATGCAATATTATTTTTTAATCGAGAGAGGACAGAACAAATTAGATGTACAAGTATTAGACATGAATAATTGGATGGTTTGAGAGGTTTATGGGTGTTCATGAAATCCTAGGATCGTTTGTTCTTTTTTTGAGTTGAATTGCATATGATTGAATGTCAAGAGACCAATTTATATTTATTCAATATGTAATTCGAATTGTCTCAATAGAGATGTTAGATGGTTTATGTGATTATTTTATAGGTTAGTGAAATATAGTTACCAATTATTTGTTAATTAGGAAGTTTTCAATCGAACCATTATCTTCAAACCTCATTGTTTTTCTATTAAAATTTTCTAGTTTTTCTTGAATTTAAATTATATGTATATTTTAATATAAATTAATCTCTTATATAAATTTTATTTTTTAAATAAAATCATTGCTAGTATAATCGTAATACTTTATAGAGCAATCATTAGTCTTTGTGAAATATGACATTGCTCGTCGTTACTACTATTGAAATCATACACTTGTGGTGTTCAGAACAATATGGGCATCTTTAATTGGATCATTTATGTCTCTTGTGACGTTGAGATCATGATAGAGAAGTCCATTTAAATTGACGAAGGTGTTCCCTTGTGCGGTGGTCGAGGTTACAAGCAATGACCACAACACGTTCAAAGTAAATGGGTATTGTTTGAAGCACTTCCATGGTGGAGACGTTGAAAAGAACCCAAGGGATCTTTACAATCTTGAGGGTATCCACGAGCTCACTTGAGACCTTAAAACTGATAGTCTAGCTAATCGTTTATAAAGAAGTGTTTACCGGGAGGTAACCCTGTGTTGTACATTCCTTTTGCTATTTCAATTTCTTACGAGTAGTTTTTCCTTTGTTTGTTTAGATGATATCTTCGGTGATTTATGTAGGTTGATCCATATTGAAATTAATTTTGGCAAAACGTGGGTAAGGCATATCCATTCGTCTTCTTGTTGACATCAAGCTATCATGCTCCCAAGCCCACGCGCTCCACGACTCCGACTTCAATCACCTTTAGAACCTCTCTTTGCCGCAATGATAAGGTGGTTTCATTTATTTTTCATTTCCTTTTTATTCATTGTGTCCCGTGTGTTTCATTTGTTTTGGGACCTCTTTTCGAATTTGAGTATTTACATTGGGAACAATGTAAATATTAAGTTGGGGATGATGTTTGTATTTGTTTTATTTGCGTACATAATTGGTTGGGAGAAGTTATTAATCTATGACGCATAATACATTCATTGAGTTAATTAGAAAGTTTAATATTTTTATATATTTATTTACACCTCTTATTAAAAAAATTACATATAATATAGATAGGTATGTGTACCGAGTAATTATCTTGACGATTGATAGACGAACAACATTTAGATTTAACATGTATGGTTATGTTAGTGATGTTGAGAAATTTATTTTTGGCAAAAATTCCTATTTTGTTATTTGCCTTTCTTGGGCACAAAATAAGTTAGGAAACTAGATATAGGTCAATATTATGTTTCCAAGTTTATGCACAAGACTTTAATTATGTCTAGATTGTGTTTATGATTTGTTTTTAGGTATTTACCAAGTTTAGGATCTTAGAACTGTCTATTTAAGACATTAGAAATCCTAAAGCTTGGTTTTTACGATTTTTAGAGGATTGACGCACGGATCTCTTGAAGGCGCAAGGCACAACGCAAGACGACGCACAAGAGAAGAAGAACACGAAGAAGAAAACTACTTGGAGCAAACGTTCGTGAGAAACAAGATCTTTGAAGTTGCGTGACCGACGAAAGAGATCTTGCCATTCCGGCGACAAGTATTTAGTATCAAGTTTCTTGATATTTAGTTTTCATATATTACTTTATATTTTGTATTGAGCGTAAAGTGAAAGTAATATAGTTTTCGGGTTTGTACACCCAAGTTCACAAGTATTTACTTGTGAATTGAATTTGTTAAATCGTGTTCTCGTATTTTAATTTCCGCTGCATAAATTTACGTTACTCTAGTCGATGTTGTTAACTGATGTTGGTAACATTGATTAACAACATCGTAAATATGAGAATTATTCTTATATCCATAGACCTTCTAATTTTACAATTGGCATCTAGAGCGGATTACTTAACCTTTTAAGTATTCATCCTTATTTTTTTAGGTGCTATGGATGCTCAAGGCAACCCGAGGCCTTTAATCCTTAATGGTGAGAATTATTCTCTCTGGAAATAGAGGATGAGGTGGCACTTGAAGAGCATGGATGAACGTGTTTGAAAGACCGTTCTTGTTGGATGGGAAAAGCCACGTGTCACGGATGGCGAGGGCGATGCCATTCCCAAGAAAGAGGAAGATTGGACTGCTGAAGAAGCAGCTGCTGCAAATTGGAACTCTAAATGCATCAACGCCTTGTGTGGCTATGTAGATGCAAGCTACTATCGAATCATCAAAAATTGTGAGTCAGCAAAGGATGCATGGGACGCACTCCAAAGGGTGTGTGAAGGAACTTCAAGCGTGAAGAAATCCAGACTAAGAATGCTCTTGTCCACATTCGAGGCTATGAGAATGAATGAGAAAGAATCTATCATGGACTACTCTGTGAGATTGGCGAAAATAACAGAGGAGTGCAAAGAGCTGGGTGAACCCATAACAAATTCCCGTCTTGTAGGAAAATTGCTAAGATCCATTACAAAGAATTATAGCATGAAGGTGGTGGCAATAGAAGAATCCAAGGATGTTGATAACATCGATTTCAACACCTTAGTTGGAAACCTCAAGCAATACGAGATGGAACACGTCACCTCTAGCTCGAATGAGAAGAATGTTTCTTATTCTTCTGATTTAAATAAAGTAGGGGATGAAGATGATGAGGAATTCGATTTTAATGGGATTATTAAAAGGATGGAGTCGAATACTCTCGAAGAAGATGAACTGGCCCTTGTGACTCAACGCTTCAACAAATTRTTGAAGAAGAAGAACAACTCTGGAAGCTCAAGTACAAGGAACAGGACACAAACATCCACTCCAAGAGTTTACTGGACGAACTCTTCCACAATATCAGTCCTCAAATTCAATTTCCAATCTGTCAAGTTCTTCAAAACAACTCAACGAGATACAATGCCACGAATGCAAAGGTTGGGGACATTACAAGAATGAGTGTCCCAACTTTCTTAGAAAGAAAAGTATGATCGCTACTGACTTTACTGAAGACTTCAATGATTCCGAATCACTTGATCCAGTCCCAGCATTATTCTCCCATGTTGTTTGGGACGACGATATCCATGTTGGTTTGCTTGCAGATAACATCGTGTGCCTGAATGCTGAGACCACTGACTATTATGAGGAATACGAGCAGCTGAGTGAAGATCACAAAAAGTTGTATGACAGTTGGAGTAAACAGGTACTCAAAGCAAAAGATCTCTCAAAAGAAGTAGAGAAGCTAACCAAGGAAAAGGAGGATCAGCTCGAAATTATTGTCCGGTTGGAATCATCTCTCACCAAGAAGGATGCTGAGCTTGAAAATATTATGAACGAACTGACCACTGTTCGAGGAACAGTTTCAAATCTAAACAAAGGTAAGGCGAAGCTTGATGAAATTTTGCAGGTTAGCTTCCCAGAGTCCTCTAAGAATGGAATAGGTTACAAGCCAAGTCAACCCAGGCAAATGTCGAGTCAAGAACGAAAATCCTCCAAACGTCACAAGAAAAGGAGGAGACATTTCATGTATCATCATTGTGGAGAACCAGGACACATTCGGCCCCTTTGCTGGAAGATCATTGGTGAAAGAAGACACTTTCAAAGAACAAATATGCCTGTCAAGTCCAATGTTGGTAACCGCGCTACCAACATCAATACCAACATCAGATACAAACAAGTGTGGGTCAAGAAAAACAGCGTCAAGTGCAATATGATCCATACCTCCTTGAAGTCTCTAGTCCCTGGAGCCTGGTATTTTGATAGTGGATGCTCGAAGCATATGACAGGCTCAGAAGAATTGCTCTCCAACATTGTCAGATTTGAAGGTGGAAAAGTGAAGTATGGAGGAGGCGCAAATGGCCAAATTGTTGGCCAAGGGACTCTCCATGTTCCTGGTGTTGTAACATTGGAAAATGTGCTGCTAGTAGAAGGACTTAAAGCAAATTTGATCAGCATAAGTCAATTGTGCGACGGAGGGTTCAGCGTTAAATTCAACTGTGAAAAATGTGAAGTTTATGAGGAGAATGGATCGTGTATTCTCACTGGGAAAAGAACTTCAGATAATTGCTACCAAATTCACAGTGATGCGTTTTACAAGTTTTCCCAATTTAGTGATGCAGAACTATGGCATCAAAAGCTTGGACATGTAAATTACAAGATGATGGATAAGTTGGCCAAGGAAGAAGCTGTGACTGGACTGCCCAAGCTCAACACCAAGATCATTCCAGTGTGCGAGGCATGCCAAAAGGGGAAACAGGTAAGGGTGTCACATCCAGTCCAACAAAGTCTCATTACATCATCTTGCTTTGAACTGCTTCACATGGATCTCATGGGACCACTAGAAGTTGAGAGCCTTGGTGGTAAGAGGTATGTTTTCGTGATTGTTGATGATTTTTCTAGGTTTACTTGGGTAGAGTTTTTAAAAGAAAAATCTGAAACTTGTGAGGCTTTCGAAAAACTTGCAAAGAAGCTATGTGTAAGATTTAAAGTAAAAATTGGTAGAATTAGAACCGATCATGGAAAGGAATTTGAAAACGCATCTTTTCTGAAGTACTGCACTTCCGAGGGTATTAGTCACGAATTTTCTTCTCCAATTACCCCTCAACAAAATGGCATAGCTGAACGTAAGAATAGAACTCTAGCGGAGATGACTAGAACTATGCTCATTTCTAATGGGATAGCTAAACGATTTTGGGCTGAAGCAATGAACACTGCATGTCATATCACGAATAGGGTTTATTTTAGACCAGGTTCATGTGCAACTCCCTACGAATTGTTGATTGGGAAGAAACCAAACTTGAGCTATTTTCATGTGTTTGGATGTATTTCCTATGTGCTTAATGACAGAAATCATCTTGCTAAACTTGACTCAAAGAGTGATAAGTGCATCTTTATGGGTTATTCTCAAAATAGTCATGCATATAGGTTGTTTAACCTTCAAACACGAAGTATGTTTGAGTCAGTAAATGTCAAGTTTGATGATCTAACAAGTGGAGTCAAGCCTGTCGAGGATGATGATCTGGTTTATGATCAAAACCCTCAGGGCAGTGTTACTCCTACTTCAATTGATGGTGCAGGTATTGAAAACAAAGATACAGACGCTGAACTCAGAAACTTAAGTGATGTTGATAACCATGTTGATACTAGGATACCAACATCAGTACCAACATCGAGCCAAATTGCAGAATCTGATTCTGATTCAGAGGAAGAAGATCCAGCAGATCCCATTGATCTTCATCAGAGGGATATTTCATCCAGAATCCATAAAAACCACCCCATGGGCCAAATCATTGGTGATATGGATGAAAGAAGTACAAGACGTCGACAAATAAATTTCAAGGAAATGGTCAGGTATGTATGTTTGTCTACTAATTGTTCTAAAATACATGAGTCTTTGTACCTTTCTGAAATAGAGCCCAAGCGCGTGGAGGATGCACTCAAGGATGAGTTCTGGATTCGGGCTATGCAAGAGGAGCTGGACCAATTCTCCAAGAATGATGTGTGGGATCTTGTTCCACGGCCAGAGAATGCTCACGTGACGGGGACCAAGTGGATATTCAAGAACAAGACTGATGAAGCAGGTAACATTGTGAGGAATAAAGCTCGACTTGTTGCACAAGGGTATACGCAAATTGAAGGTATTGATTTTGATGAGACTTTTGCCCCTGTTGCTCGAATTGAGTCGGTAAGACTTTTGCTTTCTGTTGCTTGTCATATGAAAATTTCGCTTACATCAAATGGACATTAAGAGTGCATTTTTGAATGGGGTCTTAAGTGAAGAAGTATATGTTGAGCAGCCTAAAGGATTTGTGGATCCTCAAAAACCTGATTTTGTTTTAAAATTGAAAAAGGCACTTTATGGTTTAAAACAAGCTCCTAGAGCTTGGTATGAAAGGCTAACTCAACATTTGCTTTATTTGAATTTTAGACGAGGGGAAGTTGATAAAACTTTGTTTCTTCTTAAATCCAACAAGCACATCTTAATTGTCCAAATTTATGTAGACGATATTATTTTTGGATCCACTAACGAGCAGATGGTCAAGGAGTT
>BMAC01000021.1:2343871-2359928 GCA_014905375.1 Phtheirospermum japonicum | reverse complement strand
TTTTGAATTGAGCTAACCAAGTGTTTCAGTGGAGTTGTAATTAAATGGCTGGACAGGTAATAACGAGGTGAATTTGGTGAGTGAAATGTAACATTGCACAAGATAGGTAAAACTGTGCTGATGGTTCATTAAAATCAGCTTTGTTTTTCGGCCTATTTTGTAGATTAAGTCATACATTTTTTTATTAAGAAAAAGGGGAGTTTATGGAAAGAGTTAGTGGGTTAGCTTGTGTGATCACGTAGCCTAATTCTAGGAGGAGTGGCTTTATTTTTTTTGGAAACAAAAATCGTGTTTTATAAGACAAAAATCGGCCGGTGAGAATTTTTGGGAATTTTCCTTTTATTTTTTACTCTCTCTCCCCTCTTACAACGGTCATTTTTTTTGGGGATTAAAAGGCTGATTTCTTTTTACCGTTTGATCACAATCCCCAAACCCCTTTCGAATTACAACTCTCAGACTCCTTACTCCTCTCCAATTCTCTCGAATTTCTGTTCTTGGTTGTGTGTTTTTGTGAGATTTTGCAGGATGTCTATCTCTCCACCGCCGACAGTCCCTACCAGAGGAGGTTCGCCGCTCCAGAGACCAGATTCCGTTGCCGTATCCAAAGATGGGCGGCCTAGATATTCGTGAAGAGATTGGTGGTGGTATCTCTTCACACCCACCACTATCAACATCGCCGCCTAATTTGCATGCGCCTGATTATCTCGCTGTCGTGCCTGTTCCATCGCCAGTCGATGCTACGTCGGTTACTCAGGTGTTCCCTGGACAGCCCGGGAATGAGATTAACGTCGATAACCCTCCCGATTTAGCTTTTGTGGCTGAGACCTTTGGTCGCGTAGGGAATCCTACCTTGAAGCGGTCCAGGCGTTTGCGCAACATACAGCCCGGCGTTGTGCCGCCCGCAGTCCCAAAGAGCAAGGCAGGTCCGCGTCGCCACGTGCCGATTGAACACATGAACCTCCAGGAAGATGTTGTTGTGGAGTCTGACCCCGATGATCATGATTTTGAGCCTACTAATCCGATTGCCGGAGTTGAGCCGCCGTCTGCTTCTGCTCCCAGTTTGCCGGAGAAGAAGAGGTTTACTCGCCGGAAACAGTTTGTACGTAAAGCCGACATGAGACCCGGCATGACGAAAGAAAGTGTCTCTCCCAGCCAGACAAAGGTCAAAGTCTCCCCCAAGTCATCTGCTACTGAGTACTCTTCGCCTCCATATACTGTGCTGGATTTCATCACCGGCGAAGTTACTAGTTCCGCCAAGTCGCCTGCTGATGTTCCCCCGCCGTCTCCAATTCGTGCTGCATCACCTGAGTTTGATACAGGTCTTTTTGAACATTCCCCTAACTCTTCAATGGATGTGCCCTTGAAAGATGTTCTTGCTGCATTCAAAAAGGACAAGAAGAAAAAGAAGGCAGCTGCACAGGATAATGTTGTTAGTCATGTTGGTAGCCCCTTACCAACATTGAGTCGTTCAAAGTCTGTCTCGTCCTCCCGCACTGCATCTATTCCTGATCCATCTCATTCTCCCACGCAGTCCTCCTCGGCTGCCTGTGATCACTCCCAGTCCTCATCTGGCACTGCTACTCCTACACCCGAGATTGAGGACATGGAGCCCTTTTCYGAGAAYTTTTTYACCGCTGAGGCTGCTGAGCTGTTTGATGTTTATCAAACTCGCCATATGATCGCTGAGAGAAAAGTTCCGTTTGATTTGTTTGAGCGCCACAACCTGATAGCCTACCTCCGATTTCATGGTATGTATTCCACAGTCTCTACCGCCATTCCATTTGTTAGAGACATAGTTCTTGAGTTCTATGCAAATATGCTGCCCTCGATTGTTGATTTAAGTTATGTGAACTATGGGAAAGTTTTTCTACGTGGTAAAGTGTTTGCCTTTACCCCTAACTTAATTGATGATTTATTTGGCACCACTTCACATCGGGGTAATTTTGATGTGGATGCTATGGATGAGATTGTGTCTTTTTTATCTGGTGGAATGGTACATTCGTAGTTTGAGCAACTGCCGAGCACTAGGCTCTCGTCTTTGTATTTTATTATGCACAAAGTGGCACTTTGCAACTGGGTCCCTTCCAAGAACACTACAGTTGTTACTCGGCCTCAGGCCCAGTTTTTATTTAAACTTGGGAAGGGTGTAAAGTCCAGTTTCGGGCACCATGTTTTTGATATCGTGACTAAGTTTGCCACATCAAGGTCTGCTGCCTCGTTGTGTTTTCCTTCTCTTATTTTTAGCTTGTTGAAGAACCAAGGTCTGACGCTTCTCCCAGATGATGTGCTCACTGGTGATGCATATTGGTTTGCTTTTCGAGGCCAACACACAACTGGTGCAAGGGTGATCGATCTGCCTTGGCAGGCTCCAGTTCCTGCTGATGTTGATAGTGATGTTAGGAAGGACGATCCCAACATGGTCTGCATTTCTGCGTAGCTCATGCGTGCGCATGTTGCTTTCATTGACTTGCAGATTTCTAAGCTGCAGGCACTTCGTTGCTCGCTGTTGGAGGCCCTTTCCCTTTCTGGTCAAAAAGGGGGAGAGGATGTTGACGCGAACATAGGGGGAGAAAGTGTTGATGGTGTTGATGGAGAGGATGTTGCTGATGTTGCCGAGAATGCTGCTGATGCTGAAGATGCTGTTGCCGCCGAAGCCTTGGCGAGCCTTGCTCAAGAGAAGAGGCGTAAGCGAATTCGAGCGCGCAACAAGGCTTCGAAGAAGATGATGAAACTGATGGAGAAGAAGAAGAGGAAGAAGAGTGGTGAAGGAACTTCGACATCTCCTCGACGGTCAAAGAGGATTCGAAGTCATTAAGTTCCTTTACTCTGTTTGTTTTGTGAGAGCTGGCTATTTTGAACAATGTTGGTTTGTAATGTTGGTTTGAGTGTTAACAACATTGGGTGTTTTGTTTAGGGGGAGTTTTCTATCTTAGGGGGAGTTAGTATTTTTATTTTCATTTGTGTTTGCGTCTTAGTGTTTTGTCCAGAAAGGCAAAAGGGGGAAATTGTTGAGGAATTTATTCTTAGAAATAATTCCTATTTTGTTATTTGCCTTTCTTGGGCACAAAATAAGTTAGGAAACTAGATATAGGTCAATATTATGTTTCCAAGTTTATGCACAAGACTTTAATTATGTCTAGATTGTGTRTAMGATTTGTTTTTAGGTATTTACCAAGTTTAGGATCTTAGAARTGTCTATTTAAGACATTAGAAATCCTAAAGCTTGGTTTTTACGYTTTTTAGAGGATTGACGCACGGATCTCTTGAAGGCGCAAGGCACAACGCAAGACGACGCACAAGAGAAGAAGAACACGAAGAAGAAAACTACTTGGAGCKAACGTTCGTGAGAAACAAGATCTTTGAAGTTGCGTGACCGACGYAAGAGATCTTGCCATWCCGGCGACAAGTATTTAGTATCAAGTTTCTTGATATTTAGTTTTCATATATTACTTTATATTTTGTATTGAACGTTAAGTGAAAGTAATATAGTTTTCGGGTTTGTACACCCAAGTTCACAAGTATTTACTTGTGAACTGAATTTGTTAAATCGTGTTCTCGTATTTTAATTTCCGCTGCATAAATTTACGTTACTCTAGTCGATGTTGTTAACTGATGTTGGTAACATTGATTAACAACATCGTAAATCTGAGAATTATTCTTATATCCATAAACCTTCTAATTTTACAAGTGAGATTTGATATTATGGTCGTATATTTCATATTATGCTCCGTTTCATAGTTTTTATGTACCACACATGGTTGATTGTTATAGAACTTGTAAGATTGTGCATGTTTTAAAAATCATCTGCGATAGTTTGATGTATTGAATCCATATATGGTATTTATGATTAAATAATTTGTTACTAGCCTTTATTTCAAAGAGGTAGCCCTTAAAAGGCAAAAACTCAAATGTGACGGTCATACGGGTATTCTGTTATGTGCGGAGCCCCAAATCCAATAAATCTGCCTAGTCTGACCCGATTTGATGGAATCAAATCTAGATCTGAATAGATGTAAAGCTCCGTCACATGATAAATGATTCATGTGACCGTCACACAGGAGACTTACTCCCCTTAAAATATCCCTTTGTAGATCAATTTAGAGATTTAAGTTTTTTTTAAATATTATTACAACTCGCATTGCTGGGCATAATCAGTGTTCTAAAAATTGATAGGTGGTTGCTAGGCTTCAGGCTAGCGCCTAGATGCCTAAACGGGGCCTAGGGAGGGCCTAGAATTTGAGAATAAATACCTGGATTTACAATATTACATCCAACCATTTAATAGTTCAACATACTACCTGCTACACAATAAAATCTATGACAATTCAAAACTAAAAGTAATAATCACAAGTTACAATTCACAAGTTTAAAACTATCGTTCGATTGAAAGTTCAAAACAACATAGATCCATAAGTCAATTAGTCAAATAAAAATACCAAAACATATATTACAAAATCAAAATAATCAAAAAATAGGCCCAAAAACGACGTCGTTTCAGGCCATAAAAATTTAAAAAAAAAATGGTCTGACGCCCGGCGATTTCTTTTGCCGATTTTTGAAAATCGTAGGCAGATTAGTAGCGCCTAAAGGATAGGCGGCGCCTAGGGCGATTTTTAGAACAAAGGGCATAATAACAATCATTTGATATTTCCACCTCTGAACTCCGAATTGAATAATCATATGATTACTTAGTATTTGATGTCCAACGAGTAATTTTGTAT
This sequence comes from Phtheirospermum japonicum, assembly GCA_014905375.1. Classification (NCBI taxonomy): domain Eukaryota; kingdom Viridiplantae; phylum Streptophyta; class Magnoliopsida; order Lamiales; family Orobanchaceae; genus Phtheirospermum; species Phtheirospermum japonicum. The sequence continues at coordinate 2,355,207 of BMAC01000021.1, read as the reverse complement.
TTTTGAACTTTTATATTGTTTTTATCTTTTCGTTATAATCCATCTCCCCAATTACATGATATCCCATCCATTGTGAAAAAAAAATATTAAAAGATCTGAGGTGTTTTGTAATTCATAGCCCATAGATACATGTGTTTCATTTAGGTGAGTATGCTCGGTAATATTTGTGCGAACAGAAGTATTCATGTGATTTTTTTTATTCTTATAGCTTAATTGTTCCTTTTATCTATACTTCACCTTAGCCCATTACAATCGTTAACTAGAGGTATTCATGCATTCAAATTCATTCTTAGCTAGAAACGGCGTGATATACGTGCAAGCTTATGGTGGCAAATTTTCAATATTTGTAATTTTAAGGCTCTATATACATAATTGGCCTGTAAACTTGAGTCAAAAGAGTGATCTTGTGATGACTTGTTTGTCTAAATTTTTGTTCGTTGATTTGATTGTTAGGTAGTTATTCTTTGGGTTAATTCTCATTTTATTTAGCATTTTGATATTATAATAATTATTATTGAGCTTGGTGGTTAACTATGTGATTATAGTTTTTGAAGACATGATCTCTCTTTAGGTTGTCTTTTCAATTATAGACTTTCCTTTGAGAACAAGCAAACGCCTAAGGTGAGGGCACATGAAAAAGGTCATTCCATGCACGTTTTTAGTAGTTTGCCATGTGTTTGGTTCAGTGATCTTCGTATGTCTTGTCATAGTATTAGTGTATCTTTCGTGTTCATTGTAGTTTGGGATCCTATTTGTGTAGGTATGTCAAAGAGAAGCGGATTTAGGCGATTCTAGAGCACAAAGGTGATTATTAGTACGAGTGCATTATAGAATTTCTGTTTGGATGATATGAACCCTAGAATTTGTCTTGTGATCCAATGAGATGAATCCTTGAGTTTGTCTTTTGATTGAGGATTGATTTATTTATACTATATTTTACGCTTTCCAACCTATTTACTTGGGTTTTATATTATTTATCTCAACTCTATATTTCGTGTACATTAAATTGAAGTTGTTCTTTACTTTTGATTAAACGAAATAAAGTAAATTAGAACACACGCAAATATAAGGAGTTACTTGCAATTCAAGATATATGACGACATAAATCCTCATAATTAAGGTCAAACTTAATAGGAAAATTCTAATTTTCACGTTACAATCTTTAGGATTTTATTTAGAAAGATATTTAGGTTAATCAACTAGAGATATATGACGACATAAATCCTCATAATTAAGGTCAAACTTAATAGGAAAATTCTAATTTTCGCATTGCAATCTTTAGGGTTTTATTTAGGAAGATATTTAGGTTAATCAACTAGAGGTATCTTTATCACTCGAAACTCAAGGTTATAGCTTACACTATAGAGTTTTTACGATATGTGAAAGTGTGAATTTGCATTTGTATTACTTTTGGGTTTAGATTGAGTTATCTTTAAAACAATTAGAAGCCATGTCTAGAGGATTCTAGATTAAACACACTCATTTTTTCCTCCTTTCAACCATAGATTCTAACTCAACTTTTAATTAATCTTTAAACTGTTTAGTATATTATCATTATTTCAAGTTTTATAGTTATTTTTACAATCATTTTTTTCTTACCGATTAAATAACAAAAATACGATTAGTACTATTATTCACAATCCTTGATAGGACGAGTCTAATCAAAAATACGATTAGTACTATTATTCACAATCCTTGAGAGGACGAGTCGGTGCTCACCGACCTATACATTATAACCAATCATTGCACTTAGCTTAACTTTTATAGAGTAAACTTTTAATCATCATATACTCAATTTAGGTATAAGCAAATTCTTGGTTTTTTTTTTTTGCATTAATAGTTTATTTTAAATATAAAATTAACAATTAGTAGTTTTGATTCTATAAGCGTAAACTGGAATAAAACAAGAAAAGATGGGAGAAAATAAGCATTGTGATCATAAGCCGAAATGCTTACAGTAAAATCAACTAATCTAAAAAACAAAAATTTGGCCCATACAGTTCATCCAAATATGGTTTCCGGTAAACTTAATATTAATGTGGGAACTGTCACGTTCGCAATCAACCAGGTTTGTAAGAACCGATGACCAAGGTGGAGGCGGTGTATTGCACCAAAAAACAATAGAATGGCTTATACAACCATTGATAATCAGTAACTACACCACTCCAGAAGGAAGGCGCAATACGAGCTGTCCCCCGAAAACACTGCATGCATGTAAAAACCCAAAGTTAATCAAACAACTCGATAACCACAGGAGATGTATGTAAAATGTAAACGAACTTTATCAGACCTTTTTACATAGTAATAGCAAAAGTCGGCTAAGATGAAGGTCTGAACAATTTCGGATAAAAGAACCATCGAAGGCCAGAGTCCATAACCCAATGCCACGAGGAGGTGACCACGGGTGTCCAAAACCTGTATCGAAAAGGTTTAATAGTAATGCGAGTATAAAAAATTTAAACATTCTGTGACACAAAGAGACATAATGCTATTTATTTGGACTCTGTCCAATACGTAGTTTTCGGTCCAAACAACTTTACATGATACTAAAGCCATTCACACTCTCGCATTAAAGTCATACTGAACCCTCAGACTAGTACAATAATATGAAATCATGATCAGGAAACTAATGACGGAGGGTTTTTCTAGCTGTAGCCAGCCAACTGAAAGGAAAAAAAAAAAAGGAGAAATGGAAGAAATAGGAAAAATGCTTTAGACCAATGTCCATTATAGAGTTCATTTGGATCAAACCTGGAGAACCCAGTGAGCACAGCTCAAGAACCTCGCGACACCCAACGCAAATACATAATGAGCTGTAAAAGGCTCAACAATCTGCCACCAAAAATTAAAGATGTCATCATGACCTTGCAATACAATTCTCAAAACTTCATTATAAAATTTTAAATTAGTATGCCCCGATAATTGTTATCTAAAATTCAACTCCACCTTTGTGTTTTGCATGACGCGCAGTTGAGGTAGCACAGAAACAGCTTCGAGGTAAACACAAAAGGCCCAGGCAATCCTGTTGATGATGTGATGTGATGTAGATGGGTGAATCAGTAAAGCTATAGCAGCACAAGGGAGCACCTGCACAGACGGGTTTTTCAAATTCGATTGCAAAAAATATATTGAGCAAATATACACGTCTCATGTTTGGATCAGTACAGCATTAACTTGCTTAAAAAACTTAAAAGGTAAAGAGAAAATTCAACAGTATATTTGCTCCAATTTATTTAATAATTTCTAATTTCTTGATTAGTGAATGTGAGCACGTAACAGCTCAAGAATTAGATATTCTTGATTCTGTAGCATTTTTTCAGATGAACTCGTTCCTCATCAAATATCAAAAACCACAATCCTAAGGAAAAACAAGCTGCTCACCACATAATACAGGGGAATGTTGTCTTTATCCTCCATGTAACTTGATTTCAATTTGAAACGAATCATATAAATAACCCACAAGGTTGTAGCCAATGTAGCCAAGTCAAGCAAAGTGTGGATGTCATATTCCATTACAAAACTGCAATACAATCTAACAGCCAAAAAGATAGCTGTTAGCTCCTGGGATTTCAGCGAAAGCCCTGCCATGGGATAAACATATACATATGGAGGCAATTAGCGTAATAAGTTCGACGGATACTCTCCAGAGGGAAACAAAAGTCAAAACAATCCCATCTTTCACAACTAAAATAAATAAAATAAAAACAAAAACAGCAAACAAAACAACTAAACAACTAACGAAAGAAATAAAAACAAATGCAACTTTCTCCTGCTCCCAAAATCCCAAACAATCAAAACAAGATCTCCCCCCAAAAGACTCAGAATTCTCAAAAGTTGCAAGCATTCTCATTCCTGACTAAACAATAGAAATAAATAAATAAATAAATAAAACACTGAATGGTGTAACTAAATCCACAATTAACCTCCACGACAGCTACTCTCAGAAGAAAAGAAAAGAAAACAAAATCACCATTTTACTTTTTTTTTTTTTCCAAGCAACTTCCATATCCCACAAATCCCGAATTCTCAAACGCCCAAACTTCCACATCCCACTAGCCATCACAAATCATGAAACCAAATTGACTAACAAGAACAACAGTAGAACACAAACATCAATCACAGTCGTACCGGCACAGGTTCTCTCCTTCATCAACTTGTAAATCAAAACCCCAATTCCGATCGAGTGAACAGCCTCCGCCGCCACAAACAGATTGTCGTGATCGTGAACGATGGCGCGTAGGATCACGAGCGCCGCCATGCCGCTGACCACCGCCAGAAAAGCCTTCACCTTCGGCGGTTGTCGCCGCACCCATGACGCCACCGCTTTGATTGGTATCCTCGGTGCTTTCATAATTCTACTAGTATGTATATCCGTTTGACCGAAATAGTTATGAAATTAATTGAATTTTTGCTTCGATTGGAGGTCCTTTTCGTATGTATAACTGTGTATTTATATGTTGCGCAGGGATTTACAATTTACTTTTCCTGGGTTTTCGGCCTAGAAAGATGGACAATAAAGGGAAAATCTTGAGAAGAGAGGGTTAAAGGAAAAAGGGAAATTCCAACGAGAGAACCTAATTTTTAAAAAATGATATCATATTAAGGCTTGAATTTTAAATTCTCTCGATTGGAGACTCTAATTTTTTAAAGGCTTTAATTGATGGTTCATATTTATATTTTGATTCCTTTTTGAAGGCTTAATTTTAAAAAAGTTTTAATAGAGAACTCATATTTATATTTTGATTCTCACTTAAAAACCTCTGTTAACTTTGATTAAATAAAACGATGATGGCACAGCTAATCTCAAAAGCCTGTAATTTTTATCTTTTTTTTTCATGAACTTTATATTGGCAAATACCATCAATAAATAAATAAAATAATCTAAAAAAGGACTCCATTAAACTAGTTGCTATGAATACGAGCTAAACCATAGTTATGTAAGTGTATGACGTGTCAATTAATCCCAAACCAAGGTTAAATTAATTTTTTTTCATTGATTAATTGATGGTATTTGACAATATAAAGTCCATGAAAAAAAAAGATGGTAAAAATTGCAGGCATTTTGGATTAGTTATGTCATCATCATTTTACTTAACCAATGTTAACAAAGGCCCTTAAGTGGGAATCAAAATGTAAATATGAGCCCTCAATTGAATTTTTTTTTTTAAATTAGGCCTTCAAGTGGGAATCCAAATGTAAATATGAGCCCTCAATTGAAATTTTTTGAAAATTAGAGCCTTCAATTGAGATAACTTAAAAATCAGGTCTTATTATGACACCAATTCGTTAAATCGGGCCCTCTTATGGAATTTCCCCAAAGAAAAATGGGAAATTGTTTAGAGAAAAAAATAATAAATAAATAATTGGTGGGTGTAGAATTAATATTGGGATTAGGCGGTAAGATTAAATTAATAATAATATATATATATATTTCCTTAGTTTTTACTATTATCTTATTAGTATGTACATGATTCATATAGCATCATATTCTATGTAATCTAACATGTTTCTAGATCCCCACACAGGGATTGGTTCCCATGTGAACCCACCATATATATATATGTGTGTGTGGGGGGGGGGGGGGGGGGTGTGGTGTGGTGTGGGTTTCGGTGTGTACTCAGAGAATTGTGATTTCCCACCTATGTCGAATCTAAAAATCTCAAGGAAAACAAATCAATTAAAACCCGCTTCAAACTCCACGAAGAACCCTAGTTTTCCAAGGGGTGTAAGTTAAAATTCATCGTTTTGATTTCCAAAGCCCCGCTCATTCGATTTTGTTTGGTTTGATCGCATTTCTACAATTTGGTTGTCATCGTTGTTCTTATCATCATAATCGCGATTTTTTATTTTTTTTTGCACACCAATGGCTTCGATTGAAGACGAATCAGGTATTATTCCTTTTGATTTTCCTATAGCTCATATAATTGAAGATATTATCAATTTAATGGAAATATAATTTTCAGATTTTGCTACTTGTTGCCCTTCTATTTTTTTTTTTAAGGTGCGATGTGATTTAGACCAATTTGGGGTATCTATTATGATATTTTTGAGGAATATTGTGCACTTAGAGTTGAGGTTCTTGTGCACCTTTTAATCTTGATGTAGTATTGAGTAAATATTTGTTGTTTAATTTTTTATTTAGTTATATTTTGGTTTTTGGATTTTCAATTCAATATTTTCTATTTTGTATGCCAGTCACGAAACGTGTTGCTTTCAGTTCATAACTGGTTTGAAATAATGAAATATAAATATACAACGGTTCATAGAATGCACGAAACTTGTTGCTTTCAGTTTGATATTGTTTTAGTTGACATAGTTGTTGTGTGGTTTGTGCACATTTATGTTTAATTATGTGTAAAGAAATACATTAACTAGTGCACATCATGTCCCATATGGCTTAACAGTTCTATGCGTGTTGTCGTTTGATGTCATTTTAGTTGGTGGATGTGGGATGTGGTTTGTTCACAATAATGTATTAACATGTGCACAAAATATAGTGTGGTAAATTGTGCATATGTTATGAAATTTAAAATAATTTTTCTGTCGCGTTATCTGTGGTGTGCGCACTGTTTTGTGCACTGATTCGGCGGAAAATTTTGCTGGTGATGTTGAATGTTCTTCTAATAATTGTGAGCATATTTGACAAATGATGGTCATGACACCTACCTCTACAAAGTATTGGATCTAACATGTGAAGATGCCATTAAACCTTATATAATCAGAAATTCAAAAGTTTGGATGAAGTTATACAGTTTTACAAGTCTTATTCCACGGTAGTTGGTTTTGATTTCTGTTGTAACACAAAAATAACATCGGATGATGGTGTAATTGTTTGGCAGTATACTCTGATTCTTGCACATTTATGTTTCAATATGTGCACAACAATGCATTAAATTGTGCACAATATATGTAATATAGTTTAACAGTTCTATATGCGTTGTGGTTTGATGTCATTTCAGTTAATGTAAGTATAATGTGATTTATGCATAATTGTGTGTTGAGATATACACAATTCTAACACTAATAATGCACAAATAGTGAATGATAAAACGCACAGTTGTCACCAAATAAAACTATTTTTCCTAATGTTGTAATGTTATTTGATATACTTGGTATCAGTTATGATTGTAATAATCACTTATGTGCACATTGTTATTTGCAGGTGGACGAAAAAAAGGACCAATTTATCATGATCTACTCTTAATCTTATTTTTATTTTCTAAATTTATCAAATAATTTCAGAGTTTGAGAGATTATTGTTTGAAAATGTGAAGAATTTTTTATCATATGGTTTTTAGATCAATATTTGTATACTTGTTGTGATTATTGTTTCTAGTTCTTAATTTGTTTAAATTGTTCATATTTCACTATCTCTATTTGCCCATCGATCATTCTTACCCAATCCTTGTGGTCATCGACGCTTAGCCATGGTAGCTGGCATGAGACTACAATTGTGAAATATCGTATACATAAGAATGCATTAATTTATGCACAATAATGTATACAATAGTAAGACATGTACGATAATACAATAATATTTGCAAAACCAAATGCAACTTCTGAAAATAAATCATTACAAAATCCAATAATTTCAAATTAATTCAAACTAAAACATTAGAATTGACAAACAGTTTCAAATTAAAAACCTAAATCAAGGACTAGTTCGTCGCATGCAAATTATTTTTTTCAAACCAGCCTTCTGTTCAAGTTTCTTTCCATTGAAAATGGGAGATACTCCTTCCCAATGTGCACGTTTACATTTTTCAACTCCTTTATCTCTATGCATACCAAGGAGTGGCAATTTCTTCTAAATTCAATATAACTATTTTTTATCTCTTGCCTTAATCCCATACACCCAGTTGGCCCTCAATCCGACCCCATACATGACTCCATGTGCCTTATAGTAAAATCCATATGCCTTTTACCCCTATTGTGCATGACATCTCCAAAAAATGTGGTTCAAGTTTTGCAACCACATTCACATAGTGGGCTGTATTCTGTACTTTTAGAAACTTTAAAAATGCACTTTCAGCAATAATAATATTAATAATAATAATAATAATAATAATAATAATAATAATAATAATAATTCTTCTTCTTCTTCTTCTTCTTCTTATTATTATTATTATTATTATTATTATTATTATTATTATTATTATTATTATTATTATTTATATGGACAAAAATGACAAGAAAAAACTGCATGCACAACTTTATATCATGCAAATTAATAAGTAATACATTGCACAATAATAAGAATTCTTGTGCACATTAATAAGATTTTTTTTTTACAGAGGGTGACATAATCAAGAAATATATACAACATATATACAAGGAAAAGATTCATACACATAAATTGTATATGACGCACATTAATAAGTAGTACATTGCACAATAATAAGAATTCTTGTGCGCATTAATAAGAATCATTTTCTAATGGATGGCATAATCAAGAAAAATATACAACATAGATGTAAGGAAAAACTACATGCACAGAAACTGTATATGATGCACATTAATAAGTCATAAATTGCACAATAATAAGAACTCTTGTACACATTTATAAGAATTATTATCTAGAGGGTAACATGATCAAGAAAAATATACAACAAAGATACAAGAATAAGAATTCAAGCCACATAACACAAGTTAGAGCTCAAGCAAATAACTCATAGTTGCTTAATTCTCACCATTCTCAATTAGTCTTTTGTTACTGAATCCCACCATATGCTAGGTTTTCAAATATACCTCCAATAAATAGATATAGAAAATGGGTTGACTATCAGGATTCTTTGTCCCAGCAAGAAGATTGTGATGCAACAACAAATCTTCCACTCGAACCATATTGAACCCCCAACTTTACCATCCTTTCAATTTAACCCTCAGTTTTGCCAGAAACCTCAATCCAACCCTGAAACATTTTATAAAAATACWTTTCAGTCTAGTTTTATTATTATTATTATTTTTTTTATTATCATTAATATTGTTAATATTATTACTATTATTATTATTATTACTATTTTAAATATGAATAATACTAATTAAATATATATTTCTCCTTGAGTAGGTGACGAGCATTAAGGGGACTTAGGATTCAATACGTGCATTCGCTCGATTTTCCACGACATATTTACGAGGTAGGGACCACTGACCTATTTTATACTAAATCTTGTTTCTCAATATCGTGCAATGTGTATCATGTAATCTCGAGTATGAATTATTTCTAAAACCGAATTATATAGCCAAGGGTCATTCTCGATGTGCTATCCACGAATTAAAACCGGTAMCCGTATAAGTTGTTATCGCGTTTTAGCTGCAGTCAAGGTAATTTCTAAAACTAATCATGAATTAGAACCGGTGGCTGTACAAGTTGTCATCGCGTTTCTAGCTGCGCAGTCAAAGTCGACGTTCTTCTAAAACTATGAATTAGAACCGGTAACCGTACAAGTTGTTATCGCATTTCTAGCTGCAGTCAAGGTAATTTCTAAAACCAATCATGAATTAGAACCGGTGGCCGTACAAGTTGTCATCGCGTTTCTAGCTGCGCAGTCAAAGTCGACGTTCTTCTAAAACTATGAATTAGAACCGGTAGCCGTACAAGTTGTTTTCGCGTTTCTAGCTGCAGTCAATGTCTATGTATTTCCAACATGCTATTCTATGAATTATGTGGTTCAATCTGCTATTTTTGAGTTCTATGATTTAGTTGAAATATGTCAGTGTAACTATTGAGTACGTTGAGCTCATCCCAAATCAACGACGTYTTTTTCAGGTACAAATGAAGATATCGAATGAAAGGGAAACGAGGAGGGGAATGAAAACTGTTGATGTTGGATTTTATGTTTTCATCTTGTTTTACGTTTTATCCACTGTTGAAAACTTGGTTAGTTACATTATGATTATTTCCGCTGCGAATTTGTTGAACGTTTTGAAAAATGTGAATTTTTTATGTTAAAATCGTGAAAATTAGACATTTATTGTGACGCAAATATTTATCCATTTAATTATTTAAAAATATAGAACCTTTTTCGACTAAAGTGAAATTGGGGCGTTACTAAGGTGGTATCAGAGCCAAGGTTTTGATTGGTTCTGTAGACTTATTTCATTTGTGAAAATCAAAAATTTTACAAAATAAATATTTGGATTACTTAAATACTTTTCATTCCTCCTCGTTGAACATTCGTTGATATCCTCAAGGTACAAAAGTTCATTTCAATTATTTAATCATTAATTTAAATTCCATGTTATTCCATGATTGCATTGTATTGGGTATGGTTGTTGTTACTTTTTGGTGTGATTGCCCTCCAAGGAAGGGAGGCTTGCATTAGTTATGAATTTTTAGAGGTAGATACGGTGATGTCATTTTTTTGTTGACCAAACATCAGTTGTGGCGCTAGGCCAAAGAATAAACTCCTAAAGAAAACCGTGAAGAGGTTTCCAAAGGAAGAAGAAATGGGAATAGGGTTAATGAAGAAAACCCACCCTACTTCGACCAAACGACCGTTGAGGCTATGGACACAGTTTTCACCAACTTCTTCCAATGCCTTCAAGATAACGGTTTGGGGAATGGAGGCAATAACTCGAGAGCAGTGGAGTAGTTCCGTCTTTACCGTCCACCAACCTTCAACGGGAGAGATGGACCTGATGTAGTGGAAGAGTTGTTTCGGTCGCTCGAAAGAATATCTCGAATGATAGCATGCAATGACGTGTAGAAGGTCACGTGTGCCACTTTTCAGCTAACTGAAGATGCTGACCACTGGTGGGAAGGTTATTGGAGAACCTGTTCAGAGGCGGAGCGAGATGCCTTCACTTGGAACAAGTTCAAGACGGTGGTTATGGAGAATTTTTTCCCGCGCTCGTATCACGATCAGAAGGAGACCGAGTTCCTAAATCTCAAACAAGGGAGCTTGACGGTCACTGAATAAAAGAGGAAGTTTAACCAGCTGAGCCGTTTCGCTACCACACCTAGTGGACACCGATTTGAAGAAATCGTTGAGGTTCAAAAGAGGTTTGAGGTCCCAACTAGCGGGTATATTATCAGCACAAGGCGACTTTCCATACGCAGAGATGGTTAAAAGAGCTCAGGACGTAGAGGCAAGTCTTGGAGTGGATGAAGTGAAGCCTAAACTCACAACTTCGGAGGACAAGAGGAAGTGGGTAGAAGGAAGTTCCAACCAAGGCAAACAACAGAAGACGAGTGATGAGAAACCCATGTGCCAGAATTGTGGTAAGAATCACCGTGGAGTGTGTTTGCTAGGTCAGGGAAAGTGTTTTCGTTGCCATCAGAGTGGGCATACAGGGCCTTTCTGCACCGTGTTCGGTCAAAGGCAACAAGGCGG
>BMAC01000021.1:2281520-2343846 GCA_014905375.1 Phtheirospermum japonicum | reverse complement strand
CCGCCTTGTTGCCTTTGACCGAACACGGTGCAGAAAGGCCCTGTATGCCCACTCTGATGGCAACGAAAACACTTTCCCTGACCTAGCAAACACACTCCACGGTGATTCTTACCACAATTCTGGCACATGGGTTTCTCATCACTCGTCTTCTGTTGTTTGCCTTGGTTGGAACTTCCTTCTACCCACTTCCTCTTGTCCTCCGAAGTTGTGAGTTTAGGCTTCACTTCATCCACTCCAAGACTTGCCTCTACGTCCTGAGCTCTTTTAACCATCTCTGCGTATGGAAAGTCGCCTTGTGCTGATAATATACCCGCTAGTTGGGACCTCAAACCTCTTTTGAACCTCAACGATTTCTTCAAATCGGTGTCCACTAGGTGTGTAGCGAAACGGCTCAGCTGGTTAAACTTCCTCTTTTATTCAGTGACCGTCAAGCTCCCTTGTTTGAGATTTAGGAACTCGGTCTCCTTCTGATCGTGATACGAGCGCGGGAAAAAACGTCTCAGGAATTCCTGCTTTTGTGCTTTTTGATACGGGTGCTTCGCACTCTTTTGTGTCAAAGAAATTTCATACTTTAACTGAAGTTAAGAGCACTAGAGTAGAGGAACCCTTAGAAGTTGGTTTACCATCCGGAGACGTGATGGTCACGAACTTGATAGATAAGGGAGTGAAGATCGATGTAGGAGGAAAGAATCTGAAGGCTGACTTGTATGTTATCGAAATGAGAGATTTTGAATTGATACTAAGGATGAACTGGCTCACGAAATATCAATCAAAAATACAATGTCGCGAAAGAGAAATAACTTTCAAACTCCCTGAAGGTGGAGAGATCAAGTTCTTTGGAGCCAAGACCAAGACGGTGCCACAAGTGATAATGGCAATGAAGGCCATGAAGTTGTTGAAGAAGGAGAGATGCCATGGTTTCCTGGTAAATTTGGTGAGAAATCCAGCGGTCGAGGTGACACCGCATGAAGTGCCCATTGTTCAGGATTTTGAGGACGTCTTCCCAGAAGAGTTACCAGGATTACCGCCCAATCGTCAAGTTGAGTTCACAATTGATTTGACACCAGGGGCAGCGCCTATCTCAAAGGCACCTTACAGGATGGCACTGAAGGAACTACAAGTACTAAAGGCACAGATCCAAGAGTTACTGGATTTAGGTTTCGTCCGACCGAGTGTTTCACTGTGGGGAGCACCGGTCCTCTTTGTTAAGAAGAAAGATGGGTCAATGAGAATGTGTATCGATTATAGAGAACTTAATCGACTCATAATAAAGAACAAGTACCCGTTACCTCGAATCAAAGACTTATTCGATCAATTAAAAGGAGCGAGTGTCTTCTATAAGATCGATTTAAGGTCGGGGTATCATCGGTTGAAGATCAAAGAGAGTGACATTTCGAAGACTGCTTTCAGAACGAGATATGGACACTACGAGCTCGTTGTGATGCCTTTCGGGTTAAGCAATGCTCCAGCACTGTTCATGGATTTGATGAATAGGGTTTTCCACCCCTACTTGGATAAGTTCGTCATAGTCTTTATAGACGACATCTTGATCTTTTCAAGGAATCAAGAAGAGCACGAAGAGCACTTACGAATAGTGTTAGGAACACTTCGCACGAAGAAGTTGTATGCGAAATTCAGTAAGTATGAGTTTTGGATGGACCGAGTGGTGTTCCTTGGTCACATCGTCACTGCCCAAGGGATAGAAGTGGATCCATCTAAGGTTGAAGGGATTAATGGATGGGCCACCCCCTTGAATGCGAGTGAAGTTTGCAGTTTTCTTGGTCTAGCAGGCTACTATCAAAGATTTATCGAAGGATTTTCTAAGATAGCTGTGCCGATGACTCGACTTACAAGGAAAGGGGAAAAGTTTGTTTGGAGCTCGAAGTGCGAGGAGAGTTTCCAAGAGTTGAAGAAAAGGCTTACTTCCGCGCCCGTCTTGACAATTCCCGACCCAACGGAGGACTTCGTTATTTATAGCGATGCGTCGAAACAAGGTTTGGGTTGTGTCTTGATGCAACATGGGAAAGTAGTGGCTTATGCCTCACGACAACTCAAAACCCATGAGATGAACTACCCTACGCATGATTTGGAACTCGCAGCCGTAGTTCATGATTTGAAGATTTGGAGACACTACTTGTACGGAGGCAAGAGCGAGATTTTCACCGACCATAAGAGCTTGAAGTATTTGTTTACTCAGAAGGAGTTGAATATGCATCAACGAAGATGGTTGGAATTGGTTAAGGACTACGAGTGTAGCATTAGCTACCATCCAGGGAAGGTGAATGTGGTAGCCGATGCGTTGAGTCGTAAGGGAGGACTGATGTGTTTACTTTCCGAGCAAGAAAAGTTGGTTGAGGAGTTCGCCAAGATGAAGATCGATATGGTGATACCTCCAAAGAACACGAAGGGGATCTTAGCATCCTTAGTGGTACAACCAAGCCTGAGAGAAAGGATCAAGGAAATTCAAACCCAGGATGGTTTCATAAGTAAGATGAAGGAGAAAGTGCGGAAAGGAACCATCAAAGGTTTTGTTTTAGCAGACGATGGAGTGTTGTTTTACGAAGGAAGAATTTGTGTTCCAAAGGACGAGGGTCTAAGGAAATGAATCTTGGAGGAAGCCCATTTCACTCCTTATACTGCACATCCTGGTGGTGCCAAGATGTATAGGGACTTGAAGAAAGTGTTTTGGTGGAGGAGCATGAAGAGAGACATTGCCACTTTTGTGGGAAAGTGTCTAGTTTGTCAACGAGTTAAGGCTGAACACCAACGACCGTCAGGTTAGCTAAGACCACTAGATATCCCGGAATGGAAGTGGGAGCATATCTCGATGGATTTCGTGGTAGGTTTACCGTCATCGACGAGAGGTAACAAGGCAGTTTGGGTGATAGTAGATCGTTTAACCAAGTCGGCTCACTTTTTACCGGTCAAGATGACCTTCAACATGGAACAATATGCCCAAATATACATTCGGGAAATTGTTAAGTTGCATAGAGTACCGGTCTCGATTGTGTCAGACAGAGACACGAGGTTCACTTCGAACTTTTGGAAGAGCTTGCAAAGTGATTTGGGCACCAAATTGAAGTTTAGTACGGCTTATCACCCACAAACAGACGGTCAAACTAAAAGGACTAAATGGGTCATGGAGGATATGCTAAGAACTTGCATACTTGACTTGGGAAGGCTTATTACCATTGGTCGAATTTTCTTACAACAACAGTTACCAATCCACCATTAGTATGGCTCCATACGAGGCTTTGTACGGAAGAAAGTGTAGATCTCCTTTGTACTGGGACGAAGTAGGAGAGAGAAAGATTTTGGGCCCCGAACTAGTACAAGAGATGGTTAAACATATTTCCATGACCCGATATCGAATTAGGACTGCTCAAGATCGACAAAAATCTTATGCGAACCGTCGAAGAAAAGATCTGCATTTTGAAGTAGGTGATAAGGTGTTTCTGAAAGTAGCGCCAGTCCGAGGTGTTGTAAGATTTGGTCAAAGGGGGAAGTTGAAGCCAAGGTATATAGGGCCGTTTGAGATTCTTAAGAGAATTGGAGATTTGGCCTATGAGCTTGCGCTACCACCCAGTTTGTCYAGCATTKAWAARGTCTTCCATGTGTCGATGCTAAGAAAGTATGTCWACGATCCACACCACATTGTGAGTTACGAAGAGCTCGATGTTAATAAGGATTTAACTTATGAAGAGGCTCCGAAAGCGATTTTGGATCGTAAGATACACCGATTAAGGAACAAGGAGATAGAATTGATCAAGGTGCAATGGAGGCATCATGGGATGAATGAGGCAACTTGGGAACAGGAGGAAGAGTTCAAAGCGAAGTATCCAAATTTCGGCATTTCGGGTAAGTGCGGAATTTTGAGGACAAAATTTTTCTAAGGGGGGTAGGTTGTAACATCCATACATCCAATACATTATTTATTTATTTATTTATCATCATACATAAAAAAAATATAATTCTAGTCCCAAGCTCGTCGCCATGAACAAATTCCTATTTTAGTTTTAAATAATCTAAGAATTCTAATTAAACGAATWTATAGTTCGTTTTCAAATAAAAGTATATTATCAACTTCTAAGATACTATTATAATTATTTAGTAACTTATTAATTTATTTAAATTACTATTGGGTCGTCTATAAGATAATTTCGAATTCTAAAATTATTACATTTATTTATATTATAATTATTTTAATAATTATAAAATACTATTGGGTTGACAACGGAATTATTTTAATTTTAAATTTTTAAGTCGTCAATTGGGATGACTCCTTTTCGAATTTAGAAACGAGCCCAACGACAAACCGAGCCCACTAAACTCCCACCCTAACTTTCCAAATTTAAAACCACCTTTAGTTTATAAATAAAATTTCATTTTTCTTCTCCAGCCGTTCCTAATCATCACCCCCAACCTTCACAACTTTCAGCATTCTGTAAACAGCCGCAAAAGGTAAAAATCTATTCTTGTTATTTCCTAAAAATGTTTCAAGAACGTATATCGTTTGATCCATATTACGGCATATTATGGCAGCCATCGTAACCTAATCGGCTGCCGATTCCAACCACAAACCCAAACATCCATTGTCATCGTTCCCAGTCGATTCCTTACAACTCCTGTCCAAAAACCCAAATGATCACCGTTCCAAACCAAACTGCAGCACCATTTCCACGCCAACTGCCGAAGTGCTGGCACACGGCACCGTCTAACTCAACTACAGCCAAACCACGGCCAATCCCAAACCATACACCCCTGCCAAAAAAATCAATAGTCGCCGACACCAAACAATTTCTGGTCAAAATCCACATCTTACACCGCCACCCGAACAAAACCCAGCAGATCCACGGTTTCAGCACTGCCGCCACCCGGTCCATCCACGGTCAATCGGCCCGGTCTCGATTGGTAATGCCCAGCCACGACAACCACCAACCATGGCCGCCCCACCCTTTCAAATCGCCACTCCACACCTCCGATTTTGCAACCACCGGCCGAATCGACACCAGCGACCACGATCTCAACGCCGCCACCGTCCGAATCAACCACGGTCCGACCGGCCCATTCCAAATCGCTGCCCCAGCGCCTTCCATCAACGCCACCAACTGCCACTGCAATCCAGTCGAACGAGGAGAGGGGACCACTGCTTCCACACAGCCACCTACGCCGCTCGCCGTTTCTATCCGCCCACGCCGTCAATTTTCCGAAGAGGACAGAGAGGACCTTGCACCCTCCGAATCGGACCTGGCCCCACCGCGTGGCGTTGCCGCCAGAAAATGCTGCCGGCAGTTAGCCCATCACCGCCGTTTCGCCGGTGCTGCGCCACATGCCGATTGCCAATTGTTGCGCCGATTGTCATTTTCTGTTTTAGAAAGAAAGGAGGGGAAGAAGACGGGTCTGAGGCTATAAAGGGCTGGGATCCTCCTTTTATACCCAACCCACTTTCCACATTTCCAGTTTAACCCCCAGAAGACTAGCCCACTTCAATTTGAACCCCCAACTTTACCATCCTTTCAATTTAACCCTCAGTTTTGCCAGAAACCTCAATCCAACCCTGAAACATTTTATAAAAATCATTTTCAGTCCACTTTTATTATTATTATTATTATCATTAATATTTTTAATATTATTACTATTATTATTATTATTACTATTTTAAATATGAAAAATACTAATTAAATATATATTTCTCATTGAGTAGGTGACGAGCATTAAGGGGACTTAGGATTCAATACGTGCATTCGCTCGATTTTCCACGATATATTTACGAGGTAGGGACCACTGACTTATTTTATGCTAAATCTTGTTTCTCAATATCGTGCAATGTGTATCATGTAATCTCGAGTACGAATTATTTCTAAAACCGAATTATATAGCCAAGGGTCATTCCCGATGTGCTATCCACGAATTAAAACCGGTAGCCGTATAAGTTGTTATCACGTTTTAGCTGCAGTCAAGGTAATTTCTAAAACCAATCATGAATTAGAACTGGTGGCCGTACAAGTTATCATCGCGTTTCTAGCTGCGTAGTCAAAGTCGACGTTCTTCTAAAACAATGAATTAGAACCGGTAGCCGTATAAGTTGTTATCGCGTTTCTAGCTGCAGTCAATGTCTATGTATTTCCAACATGCTATTCTATGAATTATATGGTTCAATGTGCTATTTTTGAGTTCTATGATTTAGTTGAAATATGTCAGTGTAACTATTGAGTACGTTGAGCTDARCCCAAYTCAACGACGTGTTTTTCAGGTACAAATGAAGATATCGAATGAAAGGGAAACGAGYAGGGGAATGAAAACTGTTGATGTTGGATTTTATGTTTTCATCTTGTTTTACGTTTTATCCACTATTGAAAACTTGGTTATTTACATTATGATTATTTTCGCTGCGTATTTCTTGAACGTTTTGAAAAATGTGAGTCTTTTATGTTAAAATCGTGAAAATTAGACATTTATTGTGACGCCAAGATTTCTCCATTTAATTATTTAAAAATATAAAATCTTTTTCGACTAAAGTGAAATCGGGGCATTACATGATCACCACCATAATGACAAAAATCATAATAAGGCGAAAGCACAAACACATGATAAAATAGAATATACATTTATTATACATTTATATAAATATATCCTTTGCAATATCAATTGCAAGTAGTCAACAGTTTTCGGGGATCCTGGCATATGTGTTATACGCTTCAGTAACAAAAAGTATCACATTTAGAAAGATCTTTTTTAGCTATAATAATAAAAAGTAGTTTGGCTTTTGCAGATTTTACAGTATTAAATACAGAAAAAAGCAGATAAATGTTGTAAATATTGAGCAATTGGGGTGGTTGGTCAAAAATATTATAGACGAAAATCCCCATGTTATAAAAGAACAATATGCATGAAATTTACAACTTACCGTACACTGCCCGCTATTACCTTCCTTGGCGTTCATATTCATGGATGAACCAAGTTTCAAGGCTTTAAGAGTCTTAGAAAGAGTCTTCAGATAGCTAGTCAGATCCCAACCATTCGATAGGCAAAGATGGCTGAATGCAGATTTTAGGGATGCTTTTATGTCTGACTGAAGCAAACTAATCGTGAAAGATGACTGAACCTGAAAATGACAACAATTGACGTAAGAATCATATTTTCGAGAAACTGCTGCAACATATAAGCAAATTGCATCTTAATGGCAAATGAACAAAAGAATTAGTTAATTAATCAACAAGCTAAAATCTTATTATTGAGCCAAAATAACAACAATAACTAGAAGACTTAATAATATCTAAGATACATACTGCCAATTCGACACTCAACCATAACATTCTTGAATAAAACTAAATATATACATTTCCCACCAGGGCAAAAAGAGCCAAACACTGAAGATTTAAGGTGTTCAAGCCACCATATGACAGGTTGCTAGATAAAAACAGTGTATGTCGAAGCTTGCACATGGAAGCCTGGCATGCAAGGACCAAACCTAGCAGGACGAACAATGAACTAACCAATCACGATTCACTAAAGTCGATTTAAGCTACAAAATTTGGAATAAAAAAAGATTAAAAACACCCATAATTGAGACATATACCGAATCAAAGCATTCAAGAGCATGAGAAAACAAGGATGAACTCAGAAATTGCTCTAAATGGATTTATCTTTAGATTAGCAAAATTAGAAACTTGGTGTGAACACTTGAAATTAGCAGAAAATATGAACTGGAAAATACACAAATTATCAAAGTCCTTATCAAATTTCACAAAAATTAGAAATACAACTAATAATCAAATGAATAGATTCTCATCAAATCAAACACCGAAATTAATACAAAACCTAGAAAAATCCCCAAATTCAATCAAAAGCGATAAAATTCAATAAGCGTCCCTAACAGAAAAACGGAAAACCCCAAACACGCACCAAATTATTGCGATTATGCGAATTTGAAAAAAAAACAAAAAAAAATTATTACGAGATGAACAGGCGCTTTAACATGCTTGATGAGAAAGGAGGTGCATTGATGATCCTTAATCTCGTGCTTGTGATGCTTCCTTATATACTCATTCTCCACTCCGCTCGATCCTTTGACATTCATCGTCATCGTCTCCTTCTCCGATTTCAGTTTCTCCGGGAAATTTCTCCTCCGATCACTTGAGTTCAGCGGCGACGGAGTAAATCGTGGAAAAAAGCTCGACCGGCAGAGTTGACTCAGTAAGCTAGGTACAGTCTACAGACTTCTGAGGAGAGGAGAGATTGAGATCGGAGAGGGCTAGGGTTTTTGCGGAGGAGGAGGGTTCAGTGAATTGATTTTTATTAAAGAAATAAATAAAAAGAAAAAGAATCGAAAAAAGAAATTAATCAAAAGAAAAGAGTTGAAAAAAAAAATAAAAAGAAAAAGAAAGAGAGGGGATGAATATGAACCGCCGATTAGACACGAATCAACGGTTGAAACAAAGCAAGACGAGGATCGGTGACATGGCAGACTATGGATTCTACGGCGGTTCTAATGGACCCGCCGTGAAATGTCATCTCATTCACGGCGGTTCTAAGAGAACCGACGTTAAATCCAGAGAACTGAACTAATTAATTGTGGTTTTTAAGAAACCACCGTAAATACTTATTAATTCCGGGCGGTTTCTTAAAAACTATCGTTAATTTAGTTCACATTTAACGTCGGTTCTATGAAAATTAGTATAAAATGTAGGATTCTATGGCGGTTTCTCAGTAAACCGACGTCAATTTAATGATTTAACGGCGGTTTTCCGGAAAACCGCCGTAAAAAATATTTTAACGGCGGTTTTTCCAGAACCGCTGTTAATGAGCCGCCCTGAAAAGCCAATTATGCACTAGTGATACATTACTAGATCCTAATAATTGAGATAGTGGTTTAGAACTTTATCTTAATAGTTATTTGATGCTTTATTGTTATTGGAAATTTTGAGATTCCTTTTGTTGACACTATTATTCAAAATGTTAAAAAGTCTCCATATGATATATTAAAAAAATTTAGTATAAATCTTGATGGTCCTCTTCCTATGAGTACTTTTGGACGACAACTTCTACTAGGATTGGTAATCCTAGTAAAAGTAATGACGATAATGAAATTGAGAGATTTGTAGAATTTTGGAATAAAAATAATTGTTGGGCCACTTGATTTAATCCTTAGGCTCTAACCCTTATCGGTAAATTGAAACTTATCCAAAAAATACTTTTGAGTATGGAAAGTTAGGGGGAAATTAATTCATTAGCGAGTGTAATATTTTGACATGATGATCATCGAGGAAAGCACTTTATCTCATTCTTACCATCATCTCGAAGGAGATATTGGTCATTCCTGCATCAACCATGTTAGTTGAACAAGCACTCATCGAATAAGGGTACATGTTGGACCAGCGAAGATCCAATGTTAGACCTTATAGTCTCTAAAATCAAATGTTGTTTTATGATACGGTCGATGCCGACCGGCACAAACTACGAACATTCTTAGTGAATATGAAGGGATCGAGATGTATGATACTGGGTCTAGAAACAACTTAATAAATGGATAACACCCACTGCCCCTGCTTTCGACTCTATCTTCCAGTATCTTTCCGCCTTTTGTAAGGTAAGTGAGAACTATGTAAATCTTGATTCCTAAGGTAAGGGGGTACGTAGACAACTTACTTCAATTATTTGTAATTAAAATTTAATTTTTTACCTTCAAATATTTGAAGATAGTGAAGGTCCAATTTCTTTTGAATCATTATTTTAGATTTATTTAAAGTATTATTTCTCATTTTTTTCTCATTCATTTAAATAAACTTTTTTATGATAAATCAAGCAAAAAACTAAAACAACTTTAAGGATGCTTCCAACCCCATCTCCCAATATCTTCCTTCTACCATTTGTAAGGTAAGTGAGAACTATGTAGATTTTAATTCCTAAGGTAAGGGGATACACAGATAATTTACTTCAATTATTCGCAGTGAGAATTATAGATTTTAACTTCTAATATTTGAAAGTAGTTCAAATTCAAATTTTTTTAATTTATATAAAGTATTATATCTCACTTAGTCTCATTCATTTTATAAAAGTTTGATAATATATATTTCAAAATGACCAAAAAACCAAAGAAATTCAAATTAAAGTATTTTTTAAAAATAGCAGAAACTGGCCAAACTGACCTAACCAAACCATGTACAAATTGTAACCAGAGGTTAACCGCCCTAAATCGACCAGTTCCATGGTCTATTTACCATTTATCATTGATGCGACCATAAAATTTGGCTCACCAAGAAAGATGTTGTAGCTCGAACTTCCTTCTCGAACTCTAACAACCTGCAAAACAAAACCTAAGCCGATCAGCCCCGGTGTAGGCCCTCAAATTCTTAAGTCAATATCCGTATAAAAGTGATAGAGCGAAAGCTCTTGAATGAAAAATATGTGTAGAAGAAATTTGATTAGAATTGAGGCCTGATTCCTCTATATATAGATAAGAGGTGGTGAGAGACATGCCCCCCAACCTAGGGTTTTAGTCTCCTACTTACCGTTTACTTACATAATAAACCACCACATCAAAATTAGGATTCCGGCTTTTGCTAAGTTACCTTAAGAATTATGACTCATCCTTTTTGTTAATGTTATCATACTGATTCAAGCTTAACGCCCCTATTTTTATAAACTATTTTGTCAAAACGTTTACAGCTTGCCCGCAAGAGAACGAGATCACTTGCAGGTGGGTAAGTTTACTCGTGCCGATCTCTCGAGGAAAGTTGATTCGGAAGTTCGTTTTATGTTTGCGTTTCACGAATAAGAAATTAAAGAGAATAACACATGAAGGGGGTTTTATTTGATTTATTTTAAGAACTAGAAATTAATTAAACTAATTAAAGCTAAGATTTAACTAAACTACGATCTAGTTAACTAAATCTAAGATTATTTAAATTAAGAACTAATTATCTAAATCCTAAATTATTTTATCTAAGAGCAATTAAATCTAGGATTTATTTAAATTAATTGAAAGACTTTAAAAACGATTTAAGAAAACTAGGGTTCTAGAGCTTTGATTCGTCTCCACGATCTCTTGGGATAATCCAATTGATGGTTCTAAACGAATCTAGGCTCTAGACCCATTAGTTCTAGCTAACAATTATCATCAATCTCAACTTCACAATCTCAAAGCAATCACAAGAACGATTCATCATGGAAGCAATAATTATTCTAAGAAAATTAATTAAACTAATCAAAAGCATGCAAACTAAATTAAAGAGCGAAAGAATAAATACTTACTAATTAAACGAAGAAAGTTGCAGCGTTCCACGACGAGATCTTAAATCTAAATTATCTAAACTGTCATTTCTAAAATCTAAGAATTTAAAACTAAGAAATTTAAGGAGTAACTAAAGAAATAAAAGGGCACTTGTTGAGGTTGTCAGCCCCCGCAAGGCCTTGGAACCCTAGGAATATGCTAATATATGCAAAAATCTAAAATACATAGGGTATTTATAGTTTTTCCATGTCTTTGGCAACAAGAAACCCTAAAAACGCATTTCTGGGCAAGTTAGCGGTAGCACTTAATGGTAAGGAGCTATCGTTATGCTCGCAGTCATGTCTTAACGGTAGCGTTAACGATAAGGTAGCGGTAGGGTAACCCTTATAGAAAGCTATCGCTAGGTCTCATTTTTGTACTTCTTCACTTCGACAACGGTTCTGGGCAGGAGTAAGTAACCGTTATAGATAACGGTAGTAGATATTCAATTCAGCGCCACTGATCTTCAAGGATAATATAACGGTTCCAGATGGAGTAACCGTTATAGAAAACTGGCAGCTTCAAATTCTTGCTACTTCTTTGCCGGAAAGCTCGATCTTTGACTCTCGATCATCATAATTCATCTCTAACGTGCTGATCTCTTCCGGTTACTTAGCTATAAAGTGAAAAACCACAAATAATCACTTATTTGCATCAATATAGATCAAAAGGCGGTAAAATAAGCTGGAAGTACAAATATACGAATTTAAGCTCAAACTACCCAACTTATACCAAAAATAATAAGAAAAATAAACTAAAATACTACTAAAAATTAAGATATATACGTGTTAATCAACTACCCCACGCTTTATTGGTTTGTTCGTCCTCGAACAAACGATAGTTTCAAAGTATATTAAGAATGAAAATAAGCTCAAGCAAGGAGTCGTGTCGTGCTACATACATAATTTTGAAAATATAGATATATATCACGCAACTTCAAACACTCCACTCTTATTACATCGTCGCTCCAAAATCATATTTATGCATCCTCTGAAAAGGGAAATATATATGGGTGTTCGATCAAAAGCACTCAAGCATTGCTGCATAGGACGTGTATACGCTCAATTCATTTAAATACATGCACAGTAAATAAGAACCGAAAATCAATCTCTTTTCAATCGCAAACTAAGTGTGTTATCAAACTAAGAATCGGAAAAGGTCTTTTTGGGTTGTAATGTAAGGCTCTTTGGACGGTTATAGAACATATAAGTCGTGTGGCTAACTCACGATCTAACATGATCAATAACTCACTCAACCTAGTCTAATCACGAAGCAATGTGATTCACCTCGTTCAAAAGAAAACCTCACTTAACACTCATAACGTAGCCTTCAACTTAGGCTATTCTCAACTCGTAACTCTAAACCGACTTTTGCTCGAACCACTTAAACAATATAGAAGCTCATAATATGCTTCTTCTCGTACTACACAACTCTTTTACCATTTAAAACATTAGGCTTCATAAAAATAAACAATTAGCTCAAGCCTTAATTAGCGCGTAGGCAATGACTAAACACGAAAAAACAAGACTCACCATCCTTCTTTATTATTTTTTTGCGGGGTCTTCTTGTTTTTCTTTTTTTTTTCTTTTTCTTTCGGATGGTGGTCATTAATTACATAAATTCATAAATCCCTAATAAAATTTCCAAAACTCTAATAACCAATGAAAATGACGAACTCCTACCCCACACTTTTAATGGGTTAGTAGGGGTCGACTCAATAAAATCACTCAGGGCTACAGGCATGGATAATTTGGCTATGATTGGCTCATTCGGAATTTATAGTGGCTAAAATATATGGATATATCCGGAATATGGTTTTTTTCTGTGCCTTAATGTCATTTTCAAAGTTAACTACACACAGCGGTTTCAAAGAGATATCAAGACTGAAACTTATTCAAGCACATGCGATGATGATAATCACTCAGGCTACTCACATGCTTTTTGCATGAAAAAGTTTTGAATTGACGCTGCTTTTAAGGTTTTGCGAAATCATTTGTGTCCAAGTACCATTTTACAATATATAGAATTAATTTTGAAAAATTTATGCACTTATGCACGCTCAAAAGACATGAACATCGAATCATACTTAATTAACTTCGACAGGCAAGCCATACAAACACAATATCGCGTAGGAATAACAACCAATCACGTAAAAAACTTCAAATTGCATAATTTTCAAATATAAATCATACTCAACCACCCCACCTCCCTCTAAAAATGTGGCAAACTCCTGATTGCCATAAATAGAAAGAAAAACAATTCAAATGAGGAAAGGGGTAAGAAAATGTCCCTAAAAACTCGATAGTTGAGTTCCTCCAAAAGGCTCGCGCAATAATTCTTCGCTTTGAACTCGTTATGGAAAAATGTCTTGAATAAATACCTAGAAAAACAAATAAATAGCAAAAACAAATAACTAATAAAACTGGAAATTATTTTTTATATTTTTTAACTTTTTTTAGCCGCTAACGGTAGCTCTAGCGGTAGCAGCTACCGTTAGTATAACCGTTAGAGTCCTGCAACGGTGGCTTCAGCGGTTGATTTTCTCGCCATTATGCCTGAGCAGACGAGCTAACTGTAATGCCTAACGCTAAGGAGTTACCGCTAAGGCTACAGTTAAGTCCCCAAAATCTGCAAAAATTTTCGATTTTCTGCACATCAACAAACACATCAACGCACCAAAACATAGACACAACTAATAAAAAAAATAAAATAAAAGAAAGAAAGAAAAATCAAAATAAAATCTAAGGAAAAAAGAAATCAAACACTTGGGTTGCCTCCCAAGAAGCGCTTGTTTAACGTCGAAAGCTCGATGCCATCTACGAACTTTGCTATCCCAGATCTAAGAAAAGGTGATGATCGTGCCACGCCTTAGTATTCTCCAAAATTAAGCATAGGCAATGTAACTTTCCAAGGCTCGCATGGTAAATAATTCGCAGAACTAAAACCCCAATTCGCTTTGGTGGTCGAAAAAGCGAATAATCTATAACCATAAACATATCAACAATCAATTCGGGCACATGGTGATCCACAACCTTTGGATAAACGAGGGAATCCGTCGAACATAAGAATTCATCAACACCCAATCCGTTCTCCTTCATTTTGCTAAAATCCCCCTCAATATCTTCAAAAATATTGGGAACTAAATTCGGGCGTAAGGGTTTGGGAATCTCCTCAAACAACTCATCCACCATCTCAATATCCATCGAATCTTTGGGTGGCTCAACATTAAACTCGGCCATTGCATCCTTATCAATTGATTCGTCCGCCACCTCAAAATTAAAATCCATTAACAGCTCGTGTGGGATAACAAGAGGTTCAATAAATTCCTTCTCTAACACCTCATCAAAATTGACATCGTCCACAGCAATGTCATTCAGATTTATCTCTAAAATTGCCGCTGCCCGGTTTAAAAATTCGTCATTGTCCTCGACATCTAAATCATCCAGCACAAGACGAGTAAATTCATCTTCTAAAATCGGCTCATCCTCTACATCATCCCCAAATAAATCGAGCAAACTCGAATTCGCAACATCCACCGGGATCTCTAACGGCATGACGTGAGACTCTACAGTCACATCCCCTAAAGTTGGCACCACATCTTCTTCTTCCATGCAAAACTCTGGCAAATTCATTACTTCATCAACCTCCGGGCTCTCCAATGGCAACTCTACTATATCATTATCCAACACGACATCGCCAAGTACAAGAGGAACGATCACTTCTAAATTCTCCAAAACTTCCTCTTTATGCACATCCTCTAAACAAATAGGTGAGCTCAAAAATTCTTCCTCCAATAGAGGTTCCACAACATCAAGAATTGGTAGCGCTAGTTGACTTTGAAGTTTATTTCTTTCTTCTTCTCTTCTTGCTATAGAAGCATCGACTTGACGACCTACTTCATTTACATACTTTTCAAGTTCAGAAAGGTTATGCATTTATACCCCATCCCCTTCGTTCGACGATTTGTCAAAAGAAGCTATTATTTGTTCCATACGTTCCATAAATTGTGCAAGGTCTTCTCCATGCTCAGTGGATTGATCAATGTCGCGTTGTTGACAAATGGTCTCCAAAGGGTCATCAACTTGTTCATCTTGAAAACTCATGCTCTTAGCTTCATGTCCTTGCTGCCATGCCAATAATTGATCGTCTGGTTTATATTCTTCATGGCTCGTACAATCTCGGACGATGACAACTTCCTCCTGTGGCTCATCATCAAATGTTACCAAACATTCATGCGTCATATGTCCTCGTCATCCACAATGATCACATATTACATTGGGTACGTAGAACTTCCTCATGAATTTATCGCCTACTTCATACCATGTACGCAAAGAATCAGGTTCTAGCCTTACGAACCATTTCATTGCTTCTTCCTTCAGCACAAAAGTGAAGAGTCGCATCTTCACTTGATCCCTTGTAAGCTCGTGAAGAGCAGAACCATCAGTGATGAACGCGTACTTTTGAATGAATTTTAGCGCATCTTCGTTCCGGCGCCCATGAAAAAT
Source organism: Phtheirospermum japonicum (assembly GCA_014905375.1). NCBI lineage: Eukaryota > Viridiplantae > Streptophyta > Magnoliopsida > Lamiales > Orobanchaceae > Phtheirospermum > Phtheirospermum japonicum. The sequence goes on along the minus strand of BMAC01000021.1, from coordinate 2,328,069 downwards.
TGGGATATTCAATTGGTCGTATTTGTCAGGAAAGTAATTCTTCATTACGTCGATCAATGGAATAGCCGGTCGAGGTGCATGACGCCAATCTAGCGGTGGATCATCTTACGAGTAATACAAATTCTTTAATTTTCTTTAAATTTATTTCGGACGTTGAATCGAGGCTTCAAGAGATGTACCTTGCATACACAACACTCAACGCACAAGATTAAACTTACTAGATAAAAATAATAAAACCAACGAAAAGAAAAATCGTAATAAAATAAAGATAAATATAAATAAGGATCACGAAGGGAAAACACAAAATTCACAAACTACTTAGCTTTCCCCGGCAACGGCGCCAAAATTTTGATTCAAGCTTAACGCACCTATTTTTATAAACTATTTTGTCAAAACGTTTAAAGCTTGCCCGCAAGAGAACGGGATCACTTGTAAGTGGGTAAGTTGACTCTTGTCGATCTCTCGAGGAAATTTGATACGGAAGTTCGTTTTATATTTGCATTTCACGAATAAGAAATTAAAGAGAATAACACATGAAGGGGGTTTTGTTTGATTTGTTTTAAGAACTAAAAATTAATTATACTAATTAAATCTAAGATTTAATTAAACTATGATCTAATTAATTAAATCTAAGATTATTTAAACTAAGAACTAATTATCTAAATCCTAAATTATTTTATCTAAGAGCAATCAAATCTAGAATTTATTTAAATTAATTGAAAGACTTTAAAAATGATTTAAGAAAACTAGGGTTCTAGAGCTTTGATTCGTCTCCACGATCTCTTGGGATAACCCAATTGATGGCTCTAAACGAATCTAGGCTCTAGACCCATTAGTTCTAGCTAACAATTATCATCAATCTCAACTTCACAATCTCAAAGCAATCGCAAGAACGATTCGTCATGGAAGCAATAATTATTCTAATAAAATTAATTAAACTAATAAAAAGCATGCAAACTAAATTAAAGAGAGAAGGAATAAATACTTACTAAGTAAATGAAGAAAGTTGCAGCGTTCCACGACGAGATCTTGAATCTAAATTATCTAAACTATCTATTCTAAAATCTAAGAATTTAAAACTAAGGAATTTAAAGAGTAACTAAAGAAATAGAAGGGCACTTGTTGGTGTTGTCAGCCCCCAAAAAGCCTTGGAACCCTAGGAATATGCTAATGTATGCAAAAATCCGAAATACATAGGGTATTTATAGTTTTTCCATGTCTTGGGCAACAAGAAACCCTAAAAACGCATTTCTGGGAAAGTTAGCGGTAGCACTTAACGGTAAGGAGCTACCGTTAAAGCTATCGTTATGCTCGCAGTCCTGTCTTAACGGTAGCATTAACAATAAGGTAGCAGTAGGGTAACCCTTATAGAAAGCTATCGCTAGGTCTCATTTTTGTACTTCTTCACTTCGACAACGGTTCTGGGCAGCAGTAAGTAACCGTTATAAATAGCGGTAGTAGCTATTCAATTCGGCGCCTCTGATCTTCAAGGATACTATAACGGTTCTAGATTGAGTAACCATTATAGAAAACTAGCAGCATCAAATTCTTGCTTCTTCTTCGTCGAAAAGCTCGATCTTTGACTCTCGATCATCATAATTCATCTCTAACGTGCTGATCTCTTCCGGTTATTTATCTATAAAGTGAAAAACCACAAATAATCACTTATTTGCATCAATCTAGATCAATAGGCGGTAAAATAAGCTGGAAGTACAAATATACGAATTTAAGCTCAAACTACCCAACTTATACCCAAAAAAATAGGAAAAAAACTAAAATACTACTAAAAATCAAGACATAGTAGCATAGTATGTGTTTTAATTATCAAACGAGAGCTCCGACGATTCTCCATGTCTGAAAAACGGAATTTCAAAACCCAAATTGAACTAAGATTTTTGAATTTAGTAATATTCTCCTTTTGTTTTCTCCCGTTTCTGGGACAAAATCACGGTCAGATCCCCTCTCCGGCCACCGGCCTGCGAGCGCCTGACATCTTCTAAATGGTCTTAGATGTGTTCAAATGATTTGGTGATTCCGATCATCAACGTTTGCACCATTAATTCCACCTGAATTAAACTGAATTGATCTTTTAGGTTTTTGAAGGTTACTGCAAAATCCCGAGAAGCCATGTGTCCTCCCCCGGCGTTGGATACTACGATTAATGAAGAAACAACTTAGAATACAACCCTTGTATCTACTCCTTTAGCTACAGAGGCTCCTGCAGCTTCTTACTCGGCGGTAACTCAAAAATCAATCTCGGCCCACCATATGTTTGATGAAAATACCTAGGAGCCTTTAGGTGTGTTAACACAGAAAGAAGGAATAGACCTGCTGACCTTCTCTGATCAGGCTACTGAAAAACTCGCTGCACCGCTTAAATGGGCATTGGTGGGAAAATTCTCTCATTATATTCCATCCCCACTAGCTATTGGAACCTTTTTCGGCAGTTTGAAGTTGGAGGGTGGTTATGATGTCAAGATGCTCAATCAAAGACAAATACTAATTACTCTGAAAATAGAATTGGCTTATTCGAAGTTGTGGTTGAAGCCTATCTGGCGAATTGAGAACTGCTCAATGAGAGTATTCAAGTGGACCCCCAGGTTTAATGTCAGAGCTGAATCATCAGTGGTGCCTGTGTGGATTAGGCTTCTTGGTCTTCCTGCTCACCTGTATGATAAGGTTGCCTTGTTTCAAATTGCAAGTTTAATTGGTAAACCACTTCAAACTGATAATGGCACAGTATTGAAGTGCGGAACCACTTTTGCTAGGGTTTGTGTTGAATTGGATTTGGTGGTACCTCTGAAGGATAAGATCCTACTGGGCATTAATGGTGAAGAAATAACACAGAAAATTGTGTATGAAAACTGCCCAAGTTCTGTGTGAGTGCAGACACCAAGGTCATGAAAAAGAATCCTGCTATATCAATGATAATATGTCTAGGTCTCTGGCTTCTGAAAAGGAAAAGGAAAATGTTGGTTAAAAAGAAAAGCAACATACTAATGAGGGTCAAAAAAACAATAACAAGGCCAAAGCTGTTCTGACGGAAGTATGGATTGAAAAAAAGAACTCAAAAAATCAAAAAGGAAACAATCCTGGTTCTAAAGGCATTATGATTGGATCTCCAGTAAAAAAGAAAATCTTTGACAACAATGATGGCAACAACAGATTCTCTATACTTGCTGAAGATACTGAAAATGCTATTGTGGATCAAGGATCAAATGTAGCTTCTACCTCCTACTCTGTACCTAATGAGACTGTTTCAAGATAAATCACATCTTCAGTACCTGCTCAGGATTATACTGTCAAGGAATCTGAAGTCAACTTAATAGATAATTCTCCAAATAATAACACTTCTTGTGACAAGAATCAACAGAAAAAAACTCAGGTGCCCTGTCTGAACAAGAAAGAGGTGCAAATTACTCTAGATGATCCAAGATTGAACCCTGGAACCTCAAATTCAGAGGTTAACTGCCAAGTCAACAAAACTACTTGTGAAATCAACACTGCAAGCAACAATTTAGTTGATAAAGATACTAGAAGCCTACTGGCACTAAATCCTACAACTGTGGAGGCTCCCATGTACAACCAAACTGTTAACATCTCCAAGCCCACTGGCCTCACATTAAACTCAAAAGAACCTCTATCCTCTGAGGAAGCTACCCATACTGTTCTCATTGGGTCCTTAGATGTTCAAGTTGCAGAGAGCACCAAAATGAGTTCACCCCCTCACAGTTTAACTCAAGATGAATATGCTGATCTTAAGGAACATGCCTTGCATATAAGAGGCAAATCAGTTGAACCTTTGATGGTTGAGCCCAGTCCATTTCATGTACCTGCACTCCAACCACCCAAAAATAAAAAGAACAATAAGGCTGGAAAAGCTAGGGCCACCAGAGCTGCTAGTCAAAAATGATCACACAAGCTTTAATATGGAATGTCAGGGGAATTGGCAACTCTCCTACTCAAGTACATTTATATCAGTTGTGTAAACAACATCACATCAAAATTATGGTAATTCTTGAACCCATGGTGGAATTTCAACCTGATTTCTTTTGTAGAATATTAGAGTTTACTTCTGCTGTGTCCAATAGTAATAACAAAGTGTGGCTTTTTGTGGTTGAAAATCTTGATATTCTTGTCCTTCAAGACCATAATCAATTCCTACACTGTCAAATTACTTTAAATTTCTAGCCTAAGCCCCTCTTAATCACTGGCATCTATGCTGGGCATACTAGAATGGTTAGACAAATTTTATGGGATCGTTTGATTGACATTTCTGTTACTTCTTCTAGGTGTCTTTAGTTAATTGGGGGGGATTTTAATTCACCTCTACATATTGAAGATATTAAGTGGGATATTTCTAATAGAGTTGATCACACGCTTGATTTTTTTGGAATGGTGTCAGTTACTGGTCTCATTGATGGAGGATATGTGGGGGATCCTTTTACCTGGTGCAGATAACAACTCAAAGAAAGATTAGATAGAATTTTTTATTCTTCTGAATGGGCTTCCTTATTTCCTATAACCTCTGTTCACCATTTACCCAGAATTTGGTCTGATCATGCACCTCTGTTAATCAAATTTGGGCTCAAGGCTAGGAGTCAACCTCCTTTCAGGTTTCAGATCATGTGGTCTCACCATCATGCTTTTCTGGAACTTGTAAGAAAGAGTTGGTATCCTAAAACTGGGGAAACTGGGATGAATAACCTTCACATAAAACTCTCTAGACTTTCAAAAACTCTCCAATGGTGGAACCATAATGTCTTTGGTAATGTTTTTAGCCTGGTTAGGAATGCTGAAAGAGTTGTTGCTCAAGCACAGAGTGATTGGGACTGTGATGGCTCAGATAGGAATTTGATCTACCTTAAAAAATGTGTTGCTGACCTTACCTTTGCTGAGAAATGTGAGGAATCCTTCTGGAAACAAAAAGTTGTTGTGAGATGGTTAGCTGAGGGTGAGAGAAACACAAAATTCTTTCATTCTTATGTTCAAAAGAAAATAAGTAGAGCCCAAATCCACTCTATTTCTGATAATCGGATCCTCCTTTTTGAGATAGAGGATATTAAAAAATTTGGGGCCATATTCTTTGATAAACTGTACTCCAATGATCATATATGTGGAGATTTTAGCGTGATTGAAGGTATGGAGTCTCTTCCTCCTGATTTTGATGTCTCAAAGCTTTGTTCTTATCATTCTAGATAAGACATTAAGGAGGCTATGTTTGATAGAAAGGGGGATAGTGTTGCTGGCCCTGATGGATTTCCTGCTTCCTTTTTTCACATTTGTTGGGCTATTATCCAAGAAGATGTTATTGAGGCTGTGTTTGATTTCTTTGATGGAACAAAACTCCCCCCAAGCTTCACTGCCACCACTATCATCCTTATTCCTAAAGTCCCTAATCCCACTATTTGGAGTGAGTTCAGACCAATTAGCCTCTGTAATGTTACCAATAAACTCATTTCCAAAATTCTAAATAATAGACTAGCCCCTCTCTTGCCTCTTTTAATAGCTCCTAATCAGAGTGGTTTTGTTAAGGATATATGGATTGGGGAAAATATCTTGATGGCCCAAAAAATGCTTAACTCCATTGATATCCCTAGAACCAATGCCAACATTGCTCTCAAATTGGATATGGCTAAAGCCTATGATAGGGTTCAGTAGCCTTTTCTTTACTACATCCTGTCCACCATGGGCTTTCCAAATAGATGGATTGACTACATTTCTAACTACATTGAAAACTGTAATTTTTCTGTATTAATTAATGGGGAATCATCTCCTTTTTTCAAATCCTTTAGAGGTCTTAGGCAGGGAGATCCCTTATCTCCTACTCTTTTTTTCATTGCTGCTGACTTTCTTTCTAGAGGCATAAATAACTTGTTCTTTAATCATCCTAGCATGTACTATCATTGTGGGAAGGGGTCTCCTGTCACTCATCTCTCATATGATGATGATATTATCATTTTCACCAATGGGAGGGAAAAAGGGTTGAAATGGCTAATGGAACTCCTCAGTTCCAATGCATCTATTTATGGTCAGGCCATCAATCATTCCAAAAGTACCTTCATCATTAGCCACAAATGCAAACCTCACATCATCTCTAAAATCCAAACCATCACTGGTTTCAATCCTGCTCACTTGCCAACCACATATCTGGGTGCTCCATTATACAAAGGCAGGCTCAAGAGAACTCTTTTCACATCCCTTATTCAGAAATTTCAGGTAAAGTGCTTGGCTGGGCTAATAGATTACTTTCTCATGGGGGCAGGCTCCTTCTTATCAAAAGTGTACTAGCCTCTCAAACAGTGCATATTTTCATGTTTTAAAACCTCCTGAAATTGTGATTCATCAACTAGAGCAAATCATGGCTTCTTTTTTCTGGGGTTCTTATGGAACTAAAAGAACTACTCACTGGATATCATGGGATCAATGCTGTAGAACCACTGAGGAGGGGGGACTAGGCCTTAGAAAACTTTCAGATTGCATTAAAACCTACTCCTTCAAACTGTGGTGGAGATTCAGAATGCAAAATTCTCTTTGGGCCATTTTCCTGAGAGAAAGATACTGTGGCAACTCCTATCCTGGAAACACACTCACCTCTGTCCATAATAGCCCCTACTGGAAAAGACTGTGCGAAATCAGAGACAAAGTACAAAATCAGATTTTCTGGACTATTGGAAATGGAAACATTAGTTTCTGGCATGAACACTGGGTTGGTGATGCTCCTTTAGCTAATTTAGTTCCCGTAGATCATGATAGAAAGGGAGAGATAAAGGTCAACAATTTCTGTTCAGCTGGCTCTTGGAACTTTCAAAAATTATGCACTGTGCTCCCAATCAATATTGCCCATCTGATATGTGTTGTTCCTATTATTCATGGAAAAATGGATAGTATGATCTTGAAAGCCTCCTCAAATGGTTTGTTTACCAATGCCTCTGCTTGGAGTTGCTTGGTTGATCCACATGTTAAACAAAATTTATTTGGGTATATTTGGAACAAATATTTCACACCAACAATCTCTGTTTTCCTTTGGAGGCTGGTACAAGGGAGAATTTCTGTGGATTGGAAACTGCAACAAAGGGGGATACACATGGCTTCAAGGTGTCATTGTTGTGGTAACTGTACAGGTACCCTTGATCCTCCAGTTTTTTCAGATTTTAAAACTGAAAAACTTAGAACATTTATTTTTTGAAAATGATGTTAGTTCAAAAATATGGGATCATTTTGAAAATCTTTTGAAATTGGAGAAGCCTCAGACAGAAAATGTGAGATTACTTATACAATTCTGGGCAAATTCCTTCTCACATACACACACAACACATTTGAGTGTTGTAGTGCCATGTTTGATTTTCTGTTTCATCTGGACTGCCCATAATGACTTAAAATACAGGGATATAAAATTCAGTTTTATAAAAATCAGGGCCAAAATTTACAATTATATTTTTAACCTGGCTAATCAAATGGATCCGGGAGTTTGTCAAGGCATTAGGTCTCTGTCAAGTGAATCTAATGTGCAGGTTCCAATAAAGAAGAAACAATCTGTATTGATCTTGGTTCGATGGATCAAGCCAAGAACGGGATGGTTTAAACTTAACACAGATGGCTCAGTCCAAGGCAAGCTGGCCGGAGGGGGTGGACTCATTCGTGGACCGGATGGTGAGGTTATTCGAGCCTTTTCAATCTTCTTTAAGGCAGAAAACAGTTTTGAGGCCGAAGCCCAAGCACTTACCTTTGGACTGGAGCTTCTTGAGGATCTTCTAGCCCACCCAGTTTGGATTGATCTGGATTCTTTGGGCCTCCGACAAATCTTAATTTCCTCGGCCCATTCCGTCATTGGGCTTTACAACACTTTATTATAAAAATCCGTCATTTTTGTGGAAATCGTTTAATTAATCTGACGCACATTTTCCGCGAAGGAAATAAACTGGCTGACTCTCTCGCTGATATTGGATGCTGGGATCAACGGAATAATGTTTATAATTCGGGAAGTTTACCAAAAATTTGTAAAAGTTTGTGTCGGATGGATAACTTAATTATCCATCCTTTAGGTTAAAATGAGGTTATTTTGTTTATATTGTCGGATCTTTTTTGTATTTCTAGATTTTAGGATCCATTACGGGGTTTCGATATTTATCCCCACAAAAAATATCGATGTATCCTTTAGTTCCTGTAAAACTTGACGTTTAATACTCCATTTTAATAAAATTCCACCCCTCGGGTGTTTTAAAAAAAAAGGCGGTAAAATAAGCTGGAAGTACAAATATACGAATTTAAGCTCAAACTACCCAAATTATACCAAAAATAATAAGAAAAATAAACTAAAATACTACTGAAAATCAAGACATATATGTGTTAATCATAAACCATGAAGCTTTGCAATGTATCAGCCCGCTATAGCCTGTTGACCATATTCATCTCATTTTAGGTGTATAAAAGCCTACCTCTCTTTAATCGACTTGATTTAAGAACATTTCCAACACTTTGATCTCATGAGAGCTCTATAAATCCTTCAAAGAGGTCGCTCTCCTCATTTTATCGACCTAATTCGACATGCATGCCGACCTGAATATTTGATGTCGTATCAGCTAGTCCATAATATTCTACCTTATTGAGATACAAAATAAGATAGAATATAAACCCAAGTTTTAAAGAACCATCTGCACGTGGGACGGTGCCTACTTCACCTTTTGTTCCTTAGGACCACTCTCTTGAGTTATTACCCTCTAGAAATGGCTTCAAGCCACACACCCCCCCCCCCCCCCCCCCCTAGTATAGCGTCTTGTATGATATATATATATATATATATATATATATATATATATATATATATATATATATATATATATATATATTTGTGGTTGGATGAATGGTGTATTTATAGAACTCCTTTTATGATTTTTAGACCTAATTCCTATCTTGAAATTGTCTATAGAAAAACAACGACTTTGCATTCTCAAAATGAAAAAATTGGGCTTAAGATTCTTCACAATATTTATAGGTTTTTATCTCTTAGATTTATGTGTTCGCATGAATCACCTTATTTGGACTTTTTATGAGAGAGTTATGGCCCAAATACTAAAGCAGATCCAGATGTGTGTCTTCAGACATCCGCGCAACCTTTGGCGAAAAGTTATTAGGTACATCATTGTGTACATTGTACCATACACCTGGTGTTAAGAACATCTTCAATGTGATAATAATGTGATAAATTTTTATATTTGTTGTGATATATTTAATTTTTTCAATGATAAATATACATTTATGAATACATAATGAGCATAAAAATGATCATATTCATCGTGATAAAAATATTAATGTCTGTTCTAACGAGTGTTCATCTCCATTATGATAAAAGTTCATCTCTGTTATGATAAGTCTCAATATATGTTTTCATGAATATATATATATATATATATATATATATATATATGTGTGTGTGTGTGTGTGTGTGTGTGTGTGTGTGTGTGTGTGTTAATCATCTCAATTGTGATAAATGTAGAATTTTTTATAAATATATATGAACAAGTAATGGTGGGATAATGAGTTTTTAGCTTGTGAAAAAATTAAAGGAAAATGGAAATAAATGGAAAATTATGGAAATAAACGACGAACTATGAGTAACTATGAAAGTTAAAGCAAGTGTTTTAGATGCCTCATGCGTATGTCATATTGAAATTGCAAGCAATAATCAAAATAAGCAATATAAAGAAAGGAAACAACAAGGTACAAGCATGAAAACCTAAGGTACAGCTATGCATGCATGATCATAAAAGTTTAAATAATGAAAATCAACAAAGACCGAAAGCACCAATAGAAAGAACAATAAAAGTTGACGTGAAAGTTTAAATCTTTTCAAAAAATAACAAGAAATGAAGAGTAGATCTAGGATTCAACATAAAACCATGCATGAAAATAAAAACCAAAATAAAGCATATGAAATACTTGAAATAAAAATGATCCAAGACCCTATCTATGATCAAGGTGTGTCACTCACCTAGATCCCATAAACTAAATCACAAATCTAACAATAAATCTAAGAGCTAAGGCAAAATGCATAAATTGAAGAACAAGCTTGAAATTTAGAACAATGAAGAAAATTAAAAAAAACTTACTTGAATTAAGGAAAGGAATAACAAGCTTGAATGAAATAACAATCCAAAATAAAATCCAAGTGATGACTTGAATTCTTCCTGAGCTTACAAACGCAAGAAAAAGCTTGAAATTATATTTAAGAACTAGAGAGAGAAAGTAAATCCCAAACCCATGCAAGAGTTGGGAGGAGAGTGGATTCCTTATTTGGGGAAAGATGTGGGGTTTATATAGAGGTTTGCAGGGGCAAAATCATCAAAACACCAAAAATCCTGAAATTCCCTGCGAGGCAGTGGACCGACAACTTTTTTAGACGATCGAATGCCTATCGATCGACAGGATGGCAGCCGATCAACTGCCTTGTGTTCAAGTGGCTCAGCCTCTGTCGAGTAGTCGATCCTGGCTTTTCTTAGTCGATTCGTGGGGCTCTCAATCGATCGACAGGTTGGCAGTTGATCGACTGCCTTACTCCTGAAATGGGTCAGCCTCTGTCGAGCAGTCGGTTCAGGCTATTCTTAGTCAATCGGTTGACCTGGCAGTCGATTCGGGCTGCTTTCGGCTTGATTTTCTCGTTTTGGCACGGATTTTGGGCCTCAATGCCTTGACTTCAACCTGGGCACATGTCGGCACGTCTGGGCGCGAATCTAATTCATTAAGTCACCTACGAAATAAGAATTTTGAACTTAAATAAAACATAAATCTAAGATAGAAAAGAGATAAGAAAGCTTAGATCTTGAATCTTGAGTCTTCAGTCTTCAAGCTCTTGATGGATGGTTGAATTGGGTGTTTTGGACTCTTTTTGGTGTCTTGGAACCCTGGGATTGTGTCAAAGTCTCTTTTGGATGAGTTTGGGTCGAGTTATATAGAAATCATATTTCTTGCCACCCAAGATTCTCCCTAAAATAATTCTGCCGAGTCGGCGTCGACGGAGCGTCGACTGACGCGAACTAGCCCTCGGCGTCTACACGAATCACCTGCCTGTGTCATCCTGCATACGTCGTCCTGCATGCGTCGACATCGACGCTTCAGAGCATGAGCGTCGACTTAGCGTCGACTGACGCCCTTCCCATCGACGCTTCAGAACATAAGCGTCGACATGGCGTCGACTGACGCGAGCCAGCCTTCGGCGCCACACCGCACATCGCGTCGACTGACGCGGTCCATCCTCGGCATCGACGCGAGCCATCAACGCTACCTCCCTGATTCGTCGGTTTCCTCTCGTCGTTTGGTTGATCCTTGTCTCTCAACTTTCTTGTAAAACCTCATTCACTTATTATAGCACCAAATACTGCAAAATAGAGAAGAAATATACAATTGGTGCTCCTCCATTTGTAATAGTAAATACGCGAGAAATAAACATATATGAGAATTTTAAGCACATAAAAACATAGAGAATAAACCATTAATTAAAGCACAATTTCTCGCCTAGCATTAAGCATGCCGCCAGCGTTCATCCTGAGCCAGGGATCGAACTCTCCATGAGATTCATAGTTGCATTACTGAAATTCTTTTTCCTTTCCACAGGGACCAGGAGATTGGATCTAGGCGTAAGAAGAATGCTTGGTATAAATAACTCACTTACTTGGTCTTCGACCCCCTCAGTCACTACGAACGCCCCCGATCAGTGCAATGGGTTCAATGGTTTTAATAAACTCCCTACAGCAGTTTATCTTGGGCCCGATCTTGAACTGTTCTCAACAAGTACCTTATACAGAAGGTTTTTCCGTACCAGCTTCGACGTGGTTCAATATATTCCCAGATGTCAGTAACCCATAGTTTACCATCGGGTGCTCTTTCAATGGCCCAAATATCACAATCAAAAGGGGCTTCGCTCCTATAGTTGCTTGTGAGATAGACTTGCCTGTCTGATCATCATCTTTGAGACCAATCGCCCCGCTCGCGGATTTGGGATTCATCCCTGATTAAAATTCAATAGCAGAAATAGCAAAGGCAAAAAGACGAGATCCAGTGGTCTAAGGGCTGCTGGAGGAGGAACCGTTCTTAGAGTGATCGTACACGGTCTTAATGATGGCATATCAGTAAATCTTGTTAAGTCAGTAAGCGGGCCTCGTCCCGTTAAAGCTGTTATGTGGTCTTCACTCAAAAATTTAGGATGTTAGATCATCTAATATTCATCTTAACAACAAATGATATACATGCTAAAATATGCATCACAAGCACTAAGGGCTATAGCTCCCACATATCAGAGAAAAAAGAACGAACCGATTATATATTGGAAATCTATATCATTGATAAGCATGAAAATTAAATCTTCTATAAATACAGATACACCCAATACATCGAAACTCATTGCCCATGGATAAATAAAAATCATTTCAACATCAAAAGCACCGTTAGTTCTTATCATTAAGTACTTACCGTTATCTTTGTTCTAGGTCAGTCCACGATTGGTTGTCATTGTTACATGCCTGGATCAAATGCTGGCTGTACTGACTAGCGATAATGAGTTACCGATATGTAACAGTTAGGTCTTCAAAATTGGTGAATTTTTCATCTTTCCCTACAAATCGACCTTGCATAAACGTATCATAATAATTTTCTTGAAAACTAGATAAATAAAACAAAAATAAAGGAAAAGAAAAACAAAGAAAAAGAAAAAAAACTTTTCACGTCACTTGCTTTACGCATTTATAAAAGTTAATCTTTAGTCGAAGGTGGATCTATGAACTCCACCACTTCACGATCCTTATTTATCACCATTCCTTCACGGTAAAGCTTCACTTGACGACCATTAACTTTAAAAGTTGTATATTCTTTTCGTCGTAAAGAGTGACTGCTCCAAAATCGTTTAGTTCCTTGATCACGAACGGTCCACTCCATCTCAACTTCAGCTTTCCTGGAAACAATTTCAACGGTGAATTATAAAGTAACACTAACTTACCAACTTCCAATTTCTTATCAATGATATGGCGGTCATGACGTGTCTTCGTCATCTTTTTCTTTCTCCAAGCACAGTCATACGCTTCATTTCTCATTTCTTCAAGATGAGTTAGCTCTAGCTTCCTATATTCGCCTGCTTTTCCATGGTCCATATTAAGCTTGTGGATTGCCCAACTTGCTCTATGCACTAACTCAACCGTCAGATGACACGCCTTTCTGTAAACTATCTGAAAAGGGGTTAAACCAAGCACTGTCTTGGATTGCCCAACTTGCTCTACCAGTTTCGTGGCCCAGTCTTTCCTATTTGCGCCCGCCGTCTTTTCTAAAATGCTCTTCAATTGGCGATTTCTCATTTCAACTTGACCAGAGGTTTGAGGTTGGTAAGGGGTGGCCACCTTATGTCGTACTCCACACTTATTCATCAATCTTTCGAATGCTCTATTGCAAAAGTGACTCCCTCCATCACTTATTATCATTCTAGGGACTCCATCCTACTAAAAATATTTTCTCTTAGGAATTTCAAAATGATCTCTGCATTAGCTTTGCGTGTAGGAATAGCTTCCACCCATTTGGAAACGTAGTCAACACTCACCAGGATGTACTCAAAATCGCCGCTCTTTGGAAATGGACCCATAAAGTCAATTCCCCATACGTTAAAAATCTCCACTACTTAATTTGGAATTAGAGGCATCTCATCTCACTTTCCTATATTCCCTGTCCTTTGACATTTATCACAGTGCTTGCAATATTCATAAACATCGGCGAACAAGGTTGGCCAAAAAAACCCAGCCAAAAGTATCTTGAATGTTGTTTTATGCGCCCCAAAATGCCCACCAAGGTCATGGAAGAAGTGCATAATTCTTGTCATATCATCGTCCGGAACACAACGTTTGTTCAGCCCATCTTTGCATCGTTTAAACACGAAAGGGTCATCCCATAAGTAGCTCCTGCATTTATGCCAAAACCTTTTCCTCTCTTGGCAGTTCAAGTGGTTAGGTATAATATCACAAGCAAGAAAATTCACGATATCCGCATACCAAGGAGTAATAGAAGCATTAAGAGCATAAGCATTTTCACATGGAAATAAATCGTCAATCATGCCTTGCTCATCATTTTCAGTTACCATCCTAGACAGGTGATTGGCTACAACATTTTCACAGCCACGTCTATCCTTAATCTCTACGTCAAACTCTTGTAACAACAAAATCCAACGAATCAAACATGGTTTACTTTGTGTCTTAGCAAATAAATGGCGTAATGTAGCATGATCAGTATGCACAATCACTTTAGCTCCCAAAATATAAGATCAAAACTTATCTAAAGAGACCACGACTGCTAGCAATTCTTTTTCAGTGGTTGGATAGTTACGTTAGGCATCATTAAGCATGTAACTCACTTAGTAAATAACCCTAAGCAACTTATCGACACATTGTCCTAGAACAGACCCTACAGCTTCATTGGACGCATCTCACATTATTTCAAATGGTAGGGTCCAATCAGGGGCCACAACAACTGGTGCTGATGTAAGCTTTAATTTAAGAGTTTCAAACGCATTCATACAAGCTTCACCAGACACAAACGAAGTATCTTGAGCTAACAATTGGCATAGTGGGTGACTAATTTTTGAAAAATCTTTAATAAAATGCCTATAAAAACCTGCATGCCCAAGAAAACTCCAGAATCCTTAAACATCACGAGGAGGAGGAAGAGTTTCAATAACATCAATCTTTGCCTTATCTACTTCCAACCCCTTCATGGAAACAACATGACCTAGCACAGTGCCACTTTTCACCATAAAATGGTATTTCTCCCAACTCAATGTAAGACTTTTCTATATGCAACGTTCTAATACTTTAGTCAAATTGGACAAACAAATTTCAAACAAATCACCGAATATAGAGAAATCGTCCATAAATACTTCTAGAAAGTCATCAATAAAATCAGTAAAAATGGAAAGCATGCACCTTTGAAATGTTGCTGGAGCGTTGCATAAACCAAACGACATCCTCAGGAATGCAAGCATGCCCAAAGGGTCACGTAAAGGTGGTCTTGCTTTGATCCTCCGGGGCTATAACCACTTTATAGTAACAAGATAGGCCATCAAGGAAATAGTAGAATTCATGTCCGGCCAGTTTGCTGAGAAGTTGGTCAATAAATGGCAATGGAAAGTGGTCTTTCCTCGTTGCTGCGTAGTTTTCTATAATAAATACACATTCGCCATCCTGTGGTCAGTCTGATCAGGATAATTTTGCCTTCTTCGTTCTCAATTATGGTGATGCCGCCTTTCTTGGGCACTACATGGACCGAGCTCACCCATTTACTATAAGAAATCGTGTAAATTATCCCTTCTTCTTTGAACTTCAAAATTTATTTCTTGACCACTTCATACAATATCGGCGTCAATCTTCGCTGGCTGTCTCTTACCAGTCTTGCATCAGGTTCTAACACTATCTGGTGCATGCAGGTGGCAGGACTGATCCTTTTTATATCGCTCATGCTCCATTTTATGGCTTCCTTGTTCTTGCTTAGCACTGCAGTTAATTCATTTTCTTCATGTTCTTTTAATCCAGAGTATATGATGATATGCTTCTTGTTGTCGAGTTCGAGAAACACGTAGTTCAAATGGCTTGGTAGTGGTTTTAACTCCACTTTAGTCTCGAGCTCTGGCGCGTTAGCTATTTCATATAATTCTTCATAAAAATCATAAAAATCCTCAAAATCTTCAGAAATTTTGCTCAAGTCAACTTTTAGTATTTCTGCCACCCTCCTCAAGAATTCGGCATCGTCCTTATCGCCTAAATCGTTTAAAACCGTGATTCCTTTAAGCTCGTAGACGCAAGATGCAATGGGATCAAAGAACGAACAATCATCTTGCATAGCAGGGATTGGAGTGTTTTGAATATCCTTTAGAGAAAACGTCACTGATTCTCCCAAAACGGTCATTGTCATCCCTCTGTGAATATCAATCAAGGTATAGTAAGTAGACATAAACGGGCATCCCAACAAAATAGTATGCTTCTTGCTCTCAATAGGTACCTCGCCAACATCCAAAATCACAAAATTGACCGGTATCAGGAGCTCTCCAACCTGAACTAAAACATCTTCAACAATCCCCAAAGGTTGCCAAATTGAACGATCGGCTAACTGCAGTCACATGGTCGTTGGTTTCAGTGTCCCAAGATCAAATTCTCGATAAAGGGAATAAGGAATTAGGTTAATTCCAGCCACGAGATCTAACATTCCTTTTGTTGATTGTCCATTAGCCAATGAAATAGTAATACATAAATTTCTAGGGCCCTATTCCTTATGTGGCAATGGTTTCTTGAAAACTGCACTCACTTCCTTCGACAATGCTACATGTTGATTTGTCGCCAAGCATCTCTTCCTTGAAGCAAGTTCCTTGAAAAATTTAACGTAGGCTGGCATTGTTTTGATTACGTCCAAAAGTGCCAAGTTAATATTGACATTCTTCAATAGGTTATATAGTTCCATGAATCTTTTATTCTCTTTAGCTGGACGCAAACGGCTTGGAAAAGAAACAACATCCTTGATCGGTGTTTTCAACTGCTTTGGCTGTGATGGTGTATCGTCATAGGTAAGGGCACAATTCGGAATGATCCCTTTTATTGATCCACGGACATACCGATTAGAAGACTTATGAAGCTGATCTATTGGTTTAGAAACATCTTCCTTACTAGGAGTTGGTGTCTTGTCCTCGACGTCGACTTCATCATCTAGGTCAACTATTCAGTTGTCGATCTTCTTGCCGCTACAAAGGACATGAACCGCCAAAACTTGCTCTGTCTGGATTTGAAGTCTATCCTTTTCGTTTGAAATCCTGGCTACATCGGCCGATAATTTGACCCATCATTCTTTCTAGTTTTCTTTGGCCAGCTGAATTATCAATATAGCTTTTCTTATTTCCTTCCTTTCATCTCGAACTTCATTTTTAAACTGCGCGAGTCCATCCCGGTTTCTAATAGTCTCTGTCACTTGATTCTGCTGCCAAACCAGTAAGTGATCATCTATTTGAACTTTAGTTGGCGCTTGCCCCTGCATTTGGAAATTATTTGGGGGTGGTGGTGGTTCTTGCACATGTGGTGGTGGGTATTACGGGTCGGGTGGCATATAATTTGGTTTCCCTGGAACCTACTTAAAAAGAGGAGAATCACGTTGCACGTTAAATTTTTCTGTGGGTTTCTTCCCTGAATTAGAAATTTTTTTGATGGCCTTAACGTCTTCTTGCTATTAATTGTTGAGTGGACACATGTTTGCTAAATGTTCGGGGGATCCTCATTGGTAACACGTCGCAACAACCTTATTAGAAGAAGCTTTGCTCGCCCGCTCGGCTTTCCAAGCTGCTAATTGCTCATCAAAAATTTCCCTACACGCCTCCTTGACCGTATGACCATCTGTTACCAAAGCCATATCTCCGTCATCTTTATCAGTCTTGGTTGTGGACACTGCATTCACTTTTAATTTACGAGGTCGAGAGTTGGTTTGTCTAGTTTTTTTGCTTTTCTTCTCCAACACTCGTTTTGCCTCGAAGGTCGTTAAATCTCCGAAATATCCTCCTCCTTCTATTTCAACTTCACTTTTCCCCTTGTTCAACAAACCATCAAAGAAAAATTTATTAGTCGTCTCGGGAGAGTAGTTATGGTGGGGGCATGCTTGAAAAAGTGTCTTGTAACGCTCCCATATATCATGAAATAGCTCTCCCTCTAACTGTTAAAAGGTAGAAATTTGCCTCCGAAGATGTCCCGTTGTTTGTGCTGAATAGTATTAATTTAGGAAATTCTCGCTTATCATCTCCCAATCCGTTAATGATCTCGGTTCTAAGGATAGTAACCACGCCTTCACTTTATCCTTCATGCTATGGGGAAAGAAAATCATTTGTACCTCCTCCCGGTTAAGGCCATTAACCACGAGTCTGCCCACTTCATCAACAAAAAAGTTCAAAAATGCCAAAGGGTCTTCATGGGCACTTCCGTGAAAAGTCGAGAGTAAATTAATTTGATGCAGTTTAATCTCCACTTCCCTTGTAGTTGGTCCAAGAACAATAGCCGACCTAAAAGGCACAACCTTCCGACGTGCCAAATCACGCTATCTAGGTGCTCGAGCGTGCCTCGGTGCTCTCTCTCGATGATAAACTTCCTCATATTCACTCTCGAAATCTCAAAAATCTTGGTCGTCGAACCATTCATCTACAAGTTCTCGCTGAGGGGGTGGTCTGTCAGAATAATCGTCACGTACGTTCTCGATGTGTTGTGCATTTCCTCCTATGTTTCTTTTTCTTTGTTGTTGCTCGACCCGATGGTTTTGTGGTTGAATTTGGCGTTCAAATTGTTGCGGTTCGCTTCCATATTCTCCCCTACATCTTCGTGTTTGAGGTACGGGAAAATCATCTTTTATAGCGTCAAATAATGCATTATGGCCTTCTTCATGGTTTGATCATCTCGACATGGTCTCGGGAATCTCGTCGCACACAAAATCCGTATCTATAGAAGAAATACTCTCGGGAACGAGTACGGGCCTTGGACTTGTTGGTTTCGCTCGATGAATGTCGTCAAAAAATGGTGCAAGATCGAGGTGAAGGGAATGTCTACCTTGTATAAACTCAACAAAACATAAACGTACTAAGAGACAAGATCCAAACCAAGCACACGTATGCAAATAAACGATGAAAACAAAATAAAATTAACAAAAATCTTTGAATCCTTATTGTTGTCCCCGACAACGGCGCCAAAATTTTGGACCAAGCTTTTGTGCACCCCAATTATATATATTTTGAATTAAAACATTCAAGCTTGCTCGCAAGAGTACGAGGAAACTTGTAGGGTGGAAAGTTTACTCAAATCGTCTCTCAAGGATAACCAAATTTGGGGTCTTAGAAGTTTGTTAACAATAACGTAAATTCAATTATTTTTGGGGGGGTTGTTTAAAATTGATTAACAACTAAGGAATTTAAAAGCATGAATATAAAATTAAATCCTAATTAACTAAGCTAAATTTACCGACTTTAATTTAAAAGCTTATGATTAACCTATCTTAAAAACCTAAGTTTACGAACTAATTAATTATCTAATAGAAACTCTCCTAAAATTCTAAACGTAGCAATAACTTAGATTCAAATTGAAAACGTAGCGAAACTCAAAATTCATAAAAGAAATCAATTAACTCAACTTGCATAAACAAACCTAAGAAGCATGCATAAACTTAATTAACCCTAAGCAATTACTAACCCTAATTACTAAGTAATGATCTAACAAAACCTTAATTAAATCCTAAAACGCAGCGATGATCAAGTATCATAAACGAAATCAAATTACTTAACGAATCTCAAAAGCATACGAAAATTCAATTAACACTAAGCAAGCAATAGCATGTAACACAAGCATAAACGGGATTAATTAACGTAAACCAAATTGCATAAATAACATCAAGGAATTCGAATCTCCAATACTTAATCTTGAATAAAATAAATAATTAAAACTGAAAAACTTCAATCTTGAACTGATCAACCAAATCCAAGTTCATGAACCAACTTAAGAATATCAAACAAAAACAATTATCCAATGCTTCAACTATGTAAATTAAAACTAAGAAAACAATAAAAAGATAAAAATACTTATGAATTCTAAGAATTGCAGAAAATCTCCAACTACTCTGAAGAAAATGGTAGATCTCGGACGGAAAAATGGGTTGCACAAACTCGAACGTCTTCGGGACTCGCGAACCTTGATCTCTCGATCTTGATCTTCAATCTATGCTAAAAGGTGTTGAAAACATATTTCTAACCCTAGGAATACTTTTTGGTAACCTTGTAATTACTATAGTATGCTGCAAAGTCAGATTAATAGTGTGGTATTTATAGAATTCCGATTTCTTGTAGAATAAGTCACTTAAGCCGATTACTAGGCCCGATAACGGTAGCACTTGGCGGTAAGGGGGCTACCGCTAAAGCTATCGTTAATGTCTCTATTGCCTTCTAACGGTGATGTTAGCGGTAGCGTGTGTAATCGATAAGTCTACCATTAGGCTCTCAGTTCTCCTCTAATGGTTAAGTTAGCGGTGTGATAACGGTTTGGCAAACCGCTAAGTGTAACGGTGCTGTCTAGCGGTAAGGCTACCGCTAGGCTTTCCGTTAACTTCCAAGAATTTGCTACTTTTTCACCGGAATGCTCGATTCTCGTCTCTTAATCATCAATCTTCATCCCTTACGTGCTGAGCTCCTTCGGTTACTTAGCTATAAGGTAAAAAATAGAGATAATTAACCTATTTGCATCAATCAAAATGCGGTAAAATAAGCTGGAAGTACAAATATACGAATTTAATCTTAAACTATCCAACTTATACCAAAAGAAATAAGAAAAAGTAACTAAATTACTAATAAAAATGAGCACAAATACGTGTTAATCAACTAACCCACGCTTTATTGGTTTGTCCATCCTCGAACCATTGATAATTTCAAAGTATAACAAGAAAGAAAATAAGCTCAAGCAATGAGTCTTGCCATGCTACATAGATAATTTTTAAAATATAGATACAAGTCACGCAACCTCAAACACTCCATCCTTATTACATTGTCGCTTCAAAATCAAATTCATGCATCCTCACAAAGGGTAATATGTATGGGTGTAGGCTCAATGCACTCAAGTATTTTCTGCATAGGACGTGTATACGCTCAAATCATACAAATACAATCACAATAAATCAGCACTGAAAATCAATCACTTCTCCCTCGCATTTAAGTGTGTAACCAACAAAGAATCGAAAAAGGTCTTTCCGGGTTGTAATGTAAGCTCTTTGGATGGGTATGGAATATATAAGTCGTGTGGCTAACTCACGATCTAACGTGATCAATAACTCACTTAACTAATCTTGCTACTTCTTCGCCGGAATGCTCGATTCTTTTCTCTTAATCATCAATCCTCATCTCTTACGCCCTGAGCTCCTCCGATTATTTAGCTATAAGCTGAAAAACAGAGATAATTCACCTATTTGCATCAATTAAGATCAAAATACGGTAAAATAAGCTGGAAGTAAAAATATACAAATTTAAGCTTAAACTGTCGAACTTATACCAAAAACAATAGGAAAAAGTAACTAAATTACTAATAAAAATGAGCACAAATACGTGTTAATCAATTACTATTTAGAATTTTGTCATTATTTAGTTTTAATTGAAAAATCTATTTTAAAATTATGTCATCATTTTATTTCAAATAAAAATCTTTGTGTTTTTTTTTAAATCGAATTTGGGATTGAATAATTTTAATATAAAGAAGAGTTAATTTATCATTCAATTTTTATATAAATTTGATAATAAATTTATATTTTTTCAAAATAATTTTAAATTAAATAAAAATTTATTTAAGATTTTGTTTATGTTTTTTCCAGATAAATAATTAGGTTTCAAATGGAGTTTAATTTTGAAATGAAGTTTTGATTTCAAATTAGGGGTCTAATCGTATTAAATTTCAAAATTAGGGTTAAATTGGTAATTTTTTTGGAAAATACGTACACAAAGTATATAATTAGATAGTTATGGGTTAATTTAGTAAATAATTAGGAAATGGGGTTTCATTGTATTAACTTAGATAGTTAGGGTCTGCTTTTAAATTTAGATAAACTTTAGGGGCAAGTTAGTAAATAATTACGAAGATAGGGTTGAGATTGTATCCAATTATAACGTTTGATATGTAATTAATTATATTGTGATATATGTATGCACACATTATATTGTATATATATTGTTCAATCGTGGAAGGCCATGATGATCAGCCGGGATTTTTAAAAAATGTATATTTTACATGCATGGGAGGGTTGTGGTGATCGGTCGGGGTTAAATTTTATTTATATATATTATTGTAATTGGTCTTATTGGTTGTGTACCGTCGGATGTTGACGTGTATTACGGCGCCGGCCGGGAGGTGTTGTCCCTCCAATAGCTGGTTTTTAATTTATTTTTTTTTAAAACGTGATAGGGTGTCATGTGGTTTTATTTAAATTTTCAAAATATTCTTAAAAAATGTGACGGTGGTAATTGTTTATTTAGAACCTTAGCGAAGTAACGCGACTCATATTGTTGTAGAGAATCAATTATATATAGATCACTCATTTGAGAAGCAATATCAAATAGAGAATTTTGAAACTAAATTTTGAATTATCCCAATATTCCTTAGACCCGTTTGAGATTTAGTATCAAATATAGAGTTTGAAACTAAATTTTCCAATTGTCCCATTTTTGGAATGTTTGAGAATATGACTTGTAGTATGGTTATCTTATGTGTATGTTTTTTTGTTTTATTAGTTTTGAAATTTTGGTTTCTGCATCTCTCTAATTGTTCTCGGGTGCACTGAAATATATGTGTACTACGAGAACTGAGGGGAGATGCTGCCAAAATCTCGAATCTAACAAAAAGGCATATTTTAAGCTATTACAACTCGCTCATTCGTTTCTAGACTTCTCTCCTTTGATGCTAGTTCCTTGAAGAGTTTGACGTAAGCCGGCATCGCTTTGACCACATCGAAAAGTGGGAGATTAACGTTCACATTCATCAGCATGTTGTAGAGATCCATGAATTTCTTGCTCTCCTTTGCTGGCTTGAGATGGTACGAAAATGGTACAGAGTCTCGGATGACTCGTTGTGGCTTGATGCTGTTGGAATTGCCTTGTTCAGGGTTGTTATCTGACCGGACACTCACTCTTGTATGATCGGATTTTTCCTTCTGTATCCGACCGAACAATCCTTCTGTACTCCCATCCGATCGGACTCTTTGTATATCTGGCCGGATACTTTGGCTCTACTTTCTTTCTGCCCTCCAGTCCGGTTGGATTCTGTCTCTATCCAGCTGGACAAATCTTCCTATCCTCCAATCCGGTCGGATTCTTGCCCTATCCGACCGGATTCCTTGGCGGCACTATCTTTTCTTGAGTCAACTTTCTTAGGTTGGAGAATTCCGGTGAGTGAACCTGGAAAATATGGATTATTGGACTTGTGGATGCCCTAAATCACCACCTTTTTGCCGTTGAAAGAAGGCAAGTCAATATTCTATTCTTTCTCTTTCGCACTCGATTCTTTCTCAAAATCTTCTACCTTCAATTCTCTAATTTTATTATCAACCTTCTTCCCTCCCGAAGTACATGTATCACCATTGATTGTTTAAGTTGACTGTGAAATTTTCCAGGTTCGGATCCACATTTTGCTAATGAAGCGGAGATTTGCCCCATCATCATTTCCAAATTATCCCATTATTTCTTTGTAAGTTTGTTTTACTCGATGGTACAAAGAGTTTCTTCTCTATTGCGTAACGTTTCAATTTCCTGTCTCTGTCGCCACAGTCATAACTCCTCGTCAGGATCTAGTGAGGGTGGAACTTGTTGTTGTTGTTTTGGAGCTTGGTATTGTTTTTAGCCAGAGTTATTTTGCCCTTGTGGAGAGTGCTATTGGAAATTCCCTTGGCCTTTGTTCAGGTATGATTTATAGTTACCCGAGCTTCCTTGATTTCGGTTTGGGGGAGGTGGTGTTACGTAGTTTGGACTTCTCGGGTCATACCCGAGGTTCGGATGGTCTCGGAGGCCTGGATTGTATGAGTTAGAGTAAGAGTTGTAGGTTCTAGTAAACTTTTGACCCAATTTTATGTTGGGTTGGAAGCCTTGCATGGCGTTCACCTCCTCGCCCTCATCTTCATTCAACGTCACATCACACGCATTGGCACTATGTACAAGCGCTCCACAAATCCCACATGTTTCGTTTGATGGTTGCGTCTTCTCATTCTCTCAAGTTATCATGTTTGTCAACATATCGACTTGTTTCGTAAGCTCCCCAATCTCACCATTAGTCTCTTGATAAGTTGACACCTTGTATACCTTGATTTTTCTCGGCCGTGAACTTGTCTGCCTCGATTTCTCACCCATGAACTCAAATAGGTGCCATGCTTCCTTCGCGGTCAAGTCTCCGAAATCTCCTGCCTTTGCTTCCACGTGCTTCTTATAGGTTCACGACAACCCCTCATGAAAACAATTGTTCACCATTTCTGGACTGTGGTTGTGATGCGGGCATGATTGTAAGAGTCCTTTGTAGCGTTCCCATGCTTCGTGGAATGATTCTCCATCCATCTGCTCGAAATTGGTGATCTCTCTCCTTAGTTTAGCTGTCGTTTGGGCCGAGTAGAATCTACCCACGAATTTCTTGCACACCATACCCTAATTAGTTTTGGAGTTAGGTTGCAATGATAGAAGCCACTTCTTGGCTTTGTCCATCAAACATCTCGGAAAGCACCTCATCCTAAGTTGACTTTCATTTAGCCTAAACGGTGGAACCTCGTTCACCGGTGCGTAAAATTCTCAAATGAAATTGAGTGGGTTTTCATTTGGCATGACGTAGAAAGTTGGTAACTAGTTGACGATATTAGACTTCAAATCATAGTCTCTTGCCGCGGACCTAAAACTATCGTTGAGCTGTACGGACCAATGGTTGGGTATATGAGGTCTCCTTGTCGGTATTCGTTTGGATATCGAGGCCTTCATCTTCCACCAAAATGTACTTATCCACCGAAATTCCTTCATCTGTCGTAACCCTCATGATGCACATGATACTGCTCTCCCTCAAAATACCCATAATCCTCGTCATCGTATACATTGTGACTGACATTTTCTCCCTGCCAAGCGTCGTATGGTCGCTCCTCTTCTCTGTTTCAGAATAGATTCAGTTCTCATTCCATATCCTCGAATTCCTGCTAGTTCCTCTGGTTGTTTTGGGGATGGGGCCTGCCGTTTCGAACGTTATTTTGCTCGAACTCTTTATTTGCTCGAGCATTGTAGGCCCGAGCTTCTTCTCTGTTCCAAAAGTGCTGAGGGGCGATTGGTAGGTAGGATTCTCTTGCATCATTATTTGGTGGTTATCTTGGGGTTGGGCCCCCTTGTTGTTTGCATCCTCAAAGATTTCCGGCCCTCTAAGTTCCTCGTCCCGATGTGCTCTTGGTTTTTGACAAGAGCCAGAATTTGCGGATCTTTGACCTCGTTGTTGTTTTGTTAGTCTAGTATGTCCATGTCATCGTCAGTTGGAATACCGTATGGATGTTCTTAGGGGGTACGGGTGTCTTGTCCTCTCCCTCTCCTATTGCTTGTTCCTCCTCTTCCTTCGATCCCTCGGCCACCATATGATGGAATGCTCGATATGGTGGCTGGAGTTGTTTCGGATTGATTCCCATCGAGGGAAAGAAAGAGTTGTCTCGGTCTTATCACTCGTCCGATGCTATTGATGAATGGGTTCAATTCACCTCTAAGACTTCGTCGACCTTGCATCAACAACAAACCGAATCAATGTATCGAGTGGAAAACCAAAACCATTATATAAATATCAAACATAAAAACATTAACACGAATCAACTTTGTTAACACCTTTGCCACTCCCCGGCAATGGTGCCAAATTTTGAGTCGTACTTTTATGTTTCCTCTTTTCAAAATCAAAAACAAGTTAAACAGTGCGCGTCTATGTTTTGAAAACAAGTTCTCCCGCAAGAGAACAAGTTCACTGTAGACTGGCAAGTTAAACCAAGTCGATTCTCTCAAGGAGTGGAAATTCAGAATCAACAAAGTTTATTATAATAGAAACATAAATTTTAAAACTAAAACCACGATCAAAGGGGTTTTTGATTTGAGGAATCAAACAAACTAAATTAGAATAAACCAACTTTTGAAGCTATTCTTGCAACAAGGGTGTCAGCCTCTGTGCAGGAACTATGCACTTGATTCGAGAATTCAATTATAAATTATTTGAAACTGAATGGGAATCTTAATCCACTAATCATGCATTTATGAATTGAGATTCTAATAAGAACAATCTATTCAAAACATCCAAATCACAATAATAGAGATTAACTAAGTTAACAAAGACAAGGCTCCACCAAATCATTCATTAGAATTCAAACACGATTATTCAAAAAACAGTAATCCAGAACTAATTAACCCAACAAGATATTTCAACATCAGATCCAAAACAATAATAGGATTAAAGTTTAGAGAGTACTAAATTCGAAGAAATACTATTGACGTGAATGAAGATGAAAGCTTTGCTGTCTCCAGCGATCCCGGAGAAAGGATAAACCACCCTAGAATTCTGGAAGCTTGTCACGAACTCCAGTTCCAACGATGGTCACGAACCAATCGAACGTCTTTTGAAAATTCTGTAAGGGCTCTAAGTCAAAGGTAAGAGAGAGGTGTCAATTCTCTCTTCTAATGGTGAATGATCAAGATCCGGGGGTTCCTGCTTGCTTTGCTGATATTTTTTGAGTTTAAAAGCTTCAAAAACTGTTTCGTAATTTAAAAATCCCAAGAATCCGCATTTGTAACGTATGTGTCCGATTGGATAGTCAGAAGTGTCCGACCGGGTGAAAGTTTATGTCCGCAAGTCCAGTCGGATATCAGTCTATCTGTTTGGTGCTTGTTTTGAAGATCAATCTGATCGGATACTAGCATTATCCGGACGGACAAGTTTCCTTTTGGATACTTTTGGGTGTTGTCTTCCTCGTCCTTGATCTCGAATCCGCCAAACACTCTAAATGTATGCGAAAATAAGAAAATTATCCCAAAAAGAACAATTATTGATCAACAAGTCGAAAAGTTAAGCAAAAAGCCAAAAAATGCAAAATCATGCAAAATAGCCTAATCTTAGCCCAGAAAGTTAAAAAAAAAAGACTTAAACATGACTCAAAATACTTATAAAAACATAACAAATACGTACAAATCAGTGGCTTGTATAGATAATTTCGTATAATTTTCACCCACTCATGATTCTGCAGAGAGGGACGGTGATAAACTCAAATGCCTTTGCCCACTATTTCACCCGGAAAATATACTAATGCCTGAAACAAGTACTTCGCCCTGTGCACGCCTGACCTGCACCCAAAAACACGTTACAAAAGGACCACCGATGGTTTTCCGGTGGAAACCTCTTCGATGCTTAAGTAAAATAAGCGTCTGGAGCATCTCAATGAACAAAGAAAAGTGATACGCAAGAATGACATATCTCTCTCAGCCTTAAGGATGAGGTATTTATAGTTTTCCCGGTGGGGACCTCGGCCGAGATCTCGGAAACAAAGGCCGCGAATCAAGGGCCGTTATGCAACTAATTTGGGACAAGCGGTCCCACCTGTACCTTCTAGGTAGAACCAGGACAGATCTTCTCCATGACAAGGCTGACCTGTAATCATCCAAATCAGGATAATTCCTCGGCCGAGGCGATCTTACTCTTGCTGTATCTCTAGCTTATTCTGGGTGGACCAAGCCAGATCTTCTCAAGGACAAGGCTGATCTGTAATCATCAAGCTGAGGATAATTCCTAGGCTGAGGAAATCCTGCTCTCGCTGTGCCTCCTATTTCTTCTAGGAGGACCAGGCCAGGTCTTCTCTAGGACAGGGCTGACGTATCCTCCTGGTGCTCTCTTTTGTAATCTCAACTCAGGTCTACCGGTCTAGCTCTTCAGGCCACATCAACTCCTCCCCCCGAAATGGTTGGGGGTAGATCTGTAAAGTGTCAAAGCTCTTCTTTCGCGTGCAGTTAGGGTTTTGCACGTCCTTCCAGTTTTTTGTATCTGACCAGATCCCGAGAAATCTGCCTAATCATTGGCATTATTTGTGACGGTCCATGTCCCGAGACAATTACCACACTTACACGTCTCCTCGAGTACTGCACTGCTAATAGGTCAGCGGCGTATATTTTGGCGGTTGGCATTCCAGCTCATCGCCTAGGGTACTGTTCATCTGACAATCATTAAATGCGGGAATCCCATCAAGATCCCGCTTTTTACTCGGTTTTTGTTTTTTGAAAACACCTTTTTGCCTTTTATCTCTCGCTATCCTCTCTATCTTCCTCACTTTTTCTTATTTCTAATTTTCACAAGCATATTTTACTCTGTCTTTTCTCTCCCGGCGACTCAATATTCCTCCCAAGCATTTCCGATCTCCTCCACTTATCAGGTATTTCTTTAACCCTTACTAATATTTCGATAATGTCTAGGTCTTCATCTTCTTTATCTGTCAATTTTTCTGCTACTCGCTCTCCCGCTTTTGACTCGTCCGCCACCAATTCTCATACAGCCGATTCCCCTTCCGATGGTTCTCCTGCCGTTGATCCTCCTCCAGCGGCAGCGATTTCAACATCATCCTCCTTTGATTATCACCCGTACATCCCCGGTCGGCCATATATCTGCTCTATTCTTAGCGCGAGCACGGTGGAAAATTGGAGGTACAAATATCAGATAACGGAAGGATTTGAGTTGCTAAATCCTGAAGGCGACGTGATGGCTTACCAGGCGCCGGCGGGTTTTTTAACTTTTTTTGTGGATCAATTTCAGGCGGGATTACGCCTGCTGGTGCACCCTTTAATACTAAAAATAGCCCCATTGTACAGAATTCTCGTCCATTAATTTGTCCCCAACTCCTTTAGGCTTATTATAGTTTAGCTATGAGTTATGCTGGTCTGGTCCCGACAGCTCAGACCCTTTACCAGCTCTTCCAAGTAAAGAGCTCATCCCCAGGATACTTTTATCTAAGCACCAGGACTGGTGTCCGGTTCTTTACCGGCATCCCCACTTCTAACAAGGCCTGGCATAAGAAATTCTTTTTTATTTAGTGTTTGGGGTAGTGGGGTTTTCCTTCTCATTCCATTTATGAGCTGCCACCCCAACAACATTTGACTATAAAAGATAGGTCTCCCCATCTTCGACGAATAATTTATACTCTGAATGAGCATGTCCTTCCTATTTCCGATCTTCTCACCCCCTCTACCACTGACTTCTTTCATATTGAGGAGGAGAACAATCACTTGACCCCCCAAATTGGTAACGGATATTAACAGCTCTGGAATTTAATATTTTTGCATGGCCTGGTGTTTTTGTATTAATTTTGGCTAACTTGCTCTCGCTTCTGCAGAAAACATGATGCACAGGATTACGGCCGCTCGCTAGAACGGCGCCACCTCAGGCTCAGAGTAGCGAGCTTCAGTGCCTGACCCCTCTCGCAAGAAGGCCAGCGTCTCTGGAACTCCCCAGGCTCCTCATGAGCCGGAAGTCAAAATTTTTGCTCCCTTAGCTTCAAGGGATAGGATGGATCCGCTCTCGAAAAGGCCCCGCTCGTGTCTAGGAGGACCATCGGGCTCAGGGGTTAAGATCACGACCCCCAATGACACTTGGTTTAATAAGTCTGTCCTAAACTGCTCAGGAGAGCTAGCTGTTCAGTTTATTCAAGAGCAGTGCCCTACTGCGGACAGGGCTACTTCGGAGAAGTGGTAAGACTCTAAACTTATAGAGTCTCTGTGTCAAGACGAGGAGAGGGTAAGTCTCCTTCCCACTATTCATCTTCTTTCATCCTTCATTC
This sequence comes from Phtheirospermum japonicum, assembly GCA_014905375.1. Classification (NCBI taxonomy): domain Eukaryota; kingdom Viridiplantae; phylum Streptophyta; class Magnoliopsida; order Lamiales; family Orobanchaceae; genus Phtheirospermum; species Phtheirospermum japonicum. Next base: position 2,298,702 of record BMAC01000021.1, on the reverse strand, counting down.
CATTAAGTTAAGTGTCCTTCTTCTTTCAGGCGACGGCCAAGAGGTTAATTCTTGTTGCAAGGTCCAGGGGAGCCCTGATGAACACAGGTCTAGCAAAGGAGCACAAGTCCTTGCAGGAGAAAGAGAAGAGGTTGTGTGATATGTGCAAAGAGAGGGCCAACAAGATGAAAAAGGCTGAGAAAGAGTTAGAAGAGGTGAGGAAGGCAGAGCAGAAAGTGCTCGAGATGGACACATAAGAGGCGCGGAATGAGGCCTTAGCTGAGGCTCGAAGTTTGACCAATGAGACCGTGGCCAAGGCTCGCGAAGCATGGAAAATGGAGTTCCTCAACTCCGAAGAGGGGCTGAGGCTGATCCAGATCACCCGGGACTATGTCCATCGTGCATTACTTAACTCTAAGCATTTGTATCAACTGCTTGCCCCAGAGGCAGAGGTATACTTCCACCTCACTCTAGAAGCCCAGGCAAAGTGGACCAAGGATAAGCCAACTGTCCCTTTCGACCGTGTGGAAATTCTGAAGCAGCCTCCTGAGCCTACCTCTTTCAGCTATTCCCCTGAGCAGGACCGCCTGCATAAGCTCGACATGCCTGAGTTAGCTGCAATCATCTTTACCGCTTTCACTGCTCCCCCGATTTCCCCAGAAGCAGCTCAGCCAAATCTAGATCTGACTCTTGCGCTCACCACCTCTACTCCCTCCCCCACCTTTGCTGATTAGGGGGAGCTGCCGGGAGGAGCCTCTCCTGGTGCTCTGGCAGAGGAGACTGTTGAGTAGCTCGCGCAGGAGCTAGACGAAGAGCTTTAAGTTTTGTATCGCTTAGGTTGCACCTCTTTTTCCTTGATAGATCCGTTGTTTGGCCTGTGTGGCTGGTCTGTCTTACTTTCTCATGAACTTGTACCGAACAATATTTTGATTAATAGTAATGAATTTTCTTGTCTCGTAGTGACTTTTGGTATTCTAGGGTTTCTTTATATTCCGGAAACCCTAGTAATTTTTATTCCCTGGAATGTGCCTTCTTTCCTTTAAATATGCCTACCTATTACTTGCTATCTTTCAATTTTCGCAATGGCTTCTCCATCCCTACTTAAAGAACTCGACTCCGTAAAACGAAAAAATCTCTCTCTGTTCATCGAGAATTTCAAACTCTCGAAAAAACTGTCCACGCGCTGGGAGAAACTCAGGTATGTGTACCGTCTCATAGAGAGGAAGAGACAGAAGAAGCGCCACTACAAGTGAGAGTGGGCCGAGCTACGCCAGCTGAGTCGTCGACTGCAAGAAGAGAAGGCCGACTTGACGGAGTCGGTGAACCGGTTGACCGTTGCTGCCGACGAAGCTCATGCCATCTATGAGCGGGCCGATAAGTATCGACAACGCTACTAAGAAACTGAGCCTGAGCTTTGGCGTGTCCACCGTGTTCTGGCCTCTGATCAGAGAGTTTTTGCTTCTCATGGCTAGATGTTTCTGGGCTTTTCCTGAATTTTTGTTCTTCTATTTATATTTTGCATTTGTAATCAACTTTACCCATTTTCATAGAAGGCGTGTGCAATTTTCTTTTGCTGTATTGCCGGAATTATCATAATGAATGCTAGAGTATTTTCTTCAAGAATTTTGTTCAATCTCCAACTAAATTTTGTTATTTGTTTAATCAAACAAGCGAATTAGGGCTTTTCAAATTTAGCCAATCCTGGCTTTTGAACTTACCGTTTGGTCTGGAGAATTGGGGCTTCCGTTTTTGGGTATCCGCCCTTAGCCACTCCTGACTTAGGCTAATAATCAGGTCAAGCACTTTCGTGGGCATCCGCCGCTAGCCAATCCTTGCTTTATCTGTCAATCAGATCAGGAAAATGGGGCATCCGCACTTAGCCAATCATGACTTTGAGAGATTCACTAGTTGGCAAACAAGAACGAACCTGCATTATTATTATATAAATAAACTTTGCATAATCATATTACACATAAAATTTACGTTAATTTGAAATATTCCATGCTCGGGGTATCTCCGTCCCATCCATTTCCTCCAACTTGTAAGCACCGCCTTCCAAGACTTGTGTGATCCGGAATGGTCCTTGCCATGTAGCATCAAGCTTCCCCTTAGCTCTTCTAAGATCAACCCATCGTAAGACCAGGTCTCCCACCTGGAAATATCTCCGTCGAACTGTCTTGTTATAAGCAGTCCGAACCCACCCTCACACATGCTCCATCTTGACCGCTGCCCGATCTCTTTTTTCTTCGATCATGTCTATCGCGTCTTGCATCAATGCGTTATTTTGATTTTCATCAAAGTTTTATATTCGGTGGGTTTCAAGACTGACCTCTGCTAGAATAACGACATCAGTGCCATAAACCAAACTGCAGGGGGTCTTACCCGTGCTTTCCTTAGGGTTGGTGCGGTAGGCCCAGAGTATCTCACTTATCTCTTCCACCCATTTACCCCAGGATCTCTCCAAACGTGTTTTGATCCCTTGGACAAGGATGCGGTTTGTCACTTCCACTTGTCCATTTGCTTGTGGGTGGTAAACGGATGTAAAATGCTGCTGGATTTTCATTTTGGCGCACCAAGCTTTAATTTTGGCCCCCATAAATTGGGTACCACTATCTGAGATCATCACCCTTGGAACGCCAAATCGACACACGATATTTTTCCTGATGAAACCAATCACTGCCTCTTCTGTTATTTTCGCCAGAGCTTCAACCTCAATCCATTTGCTAAACTAGTTGATGGCCACGATCAAAAACCTCTTCTGGGCAGGATCCATTGGGAATGGGACGACTAGGTCTATCCCCCACTTTGCGAAGGGGCAGGGAGAGCTCATTGTCATGAGCTCTTCCGCTGGATTGTGAGTCAAAGGAGACATCTTCTGACATTTTTCACATTTCTTAACAAAGTCCTCAGCCTCTTTTCTTAGCGATGGACAAAAATAACTAGCTCTCATTATTTTACTGGCCAAGGTCCTTGCTCCCATATGATTTCCACGGCATCCCTCATGGATTTCTTTGAGGATATGGGTGCCCTCCTCTAAGCTTAAACACCGCAGTAAGGGCTGCCCAAATCCTCGTTGGAATAATGTTCCCTGGATTAAACAAAATCGAGCAGACCTAGTTCTCACCTTCAGACCCTCTTTCTTGTCCTTTGGCAGCTCTCCTTTTTCCAGATACGTCTTCATGGGAGAGCGCCAGTCCTCTTCCTCTTCCAACAAACATACCAGCTCTGTCCCAAACTCACTGTTGGCCATCAATAAAGTGATTACTCTCTCCTGGCAATCGATAGTTGAGCTGGCTACCTTAGCTAAATAGTCTGCTCTCCTATTTTCTTCTCTCAGAATTTGAAGGACAGTCAGGGCCTTCATATCCTTGGCTAGTTCCTTGAACCGAGCTAGATATCTCTGTATGTGTTTATCTCTCGTCTCGAAGTCGCCACTAATTTGCTTACACACCAGCTGTGAATCAACCTTTGCACACATCTGCTCTGCCCCCAAGTCTTTAGCCATTTGAACTTCTCTTAGAATGGCCTCATACTCAGCCGCGTTATTGGACAGAGCATAGTTCATCCGCACCGCATACTCAGTAGCTATACCTGCTAGATCAATTAATACTATTCCTGCACCACAGCCTTGGTTTCTTACAGAACCATCCGTAAAAATCATCCATTCTTTTTTGTCTTCGGGAGAGCTGGTCATTTCCTGCACAAAGTAAGCCAATGCCTGAGCTTTAATGGTTGTTCTGGGCCTCAAAGGTTATATCGAACTCGCTAAGCTCAATTATCCACTTGACCAGCCACCCTGATGCCTCTGGCTTGTCCATGATGGCCTTTATTGGCAGGTTGGTTTGCACAATTATGCCATGTGAGAGGAAATAGGGCGGTAGTTTGCGTGTTGTACCCACCAAGGCTAACATTGCCTACTCCACCTCGACGTATTGAATTTCGGCATCATGCAATACTTTGCTCCAGTAACATACCGGCTTCTGTATTTTGCCTTCTTCCCTAATCAAAACTGAGCTGATAGCCTGTTGCCCGATAGACAAGTACAAAATTAAAGGCTTGCCCTTAATTGGCTTAGTAAGAAGCGAAATACTAGCCAGGTGCTCTTTCAACATCCTGAATGCTTCTTCACACTTGTCACTCCATTGAAACCGAGCTTTCTTGCGCAAGTCCTGGAAAAATGGTAAGCTCTTCTTAGCTGAGCGCGAGACAAATCTACTCAAAGCATTAATTCGTCCTGTCAGGCATTGCATCTCCTTGACATTTCTTGGTGCTTGCATTTCCATAATAGCTCTTACCTTTTCAGGATTAGCCTCGATTCCCTTCTCCGTGGCCATATACCCCAATAATTTGCCAGCTCTGACCCCGAACGCGCAGTTCTTGGGGTTAAGCTTCATCTTGTACCTTCTCTGGGTATCAAATGTTTCTCTCAGATCATCCACATGCGAGGCCGCCTTCACGCTTTTGACTAACATGTCATCAACGTTTGCCTCTATGTTCTTCCCCAACTGCGATTTGAACATCTTATCCACAAGCCTCTAATACATGGCACCTGCATTCTTGAGGCCAAACGGCATCACCACGTAACAGTATGTTCCTTTCGGGGTTATAAAACTAACCCGCTTCCAATCCTCCTCTGCTAGCCTGATCTGATGGTAGCCTTGTGAAGCATCCATCGAGCTTAGCAACTCGCACCCCGACGTAGAGTCAACTAGCTGATCTATCTGTGGCAGGGGGTAGTGGTCCTTAGGGCAGGCACGATTGAGATCACAAAAATCCATACACATGCGCCAGTCATCCTGAGTCTTGGGTACTAATACTGCATTGGAAAGCCACTCAAGAAATTGTATTTCCTGGATGTGCTTAGCTTTCAGCAGTTTCTCAACATCAGCCTAATGATTGCCTCCTTCAATGGACCAAACTTGTGTTTTCGTTTCATTACTGGCTTCTCTCCAGGGCTGATGTTAAGGTGGTGTTCGACAACTGCTGGGCTTATTCCCACCATGTAACGCCCTGATTTCACTTTAGTTTAAAAATGATTTATATTTTTAAAATAATTAAATATAAGAAATCTTGGCGTCACAATAAATGTCAAATTTTGTAATTTTAATACAAAAGATCAAAAGAAAATAGAAAATTTTCTTTAGGTTCAAAATTACGCAGCAGAAAATAACATTCATAATATAAATATCTAAAACTCCACCAATGGAAAATAATTTAAAAACACGCATTTATGCCTAATTCGACTTGTAATCAAAATAATAAAATAATTTAAGAACATAAATTCAGAGTCAATGTTTTATTCATTTCCTCGTCTCCCATTCACTCGATATCGTCGTTGGTACCTGAAAAAAAAATATCGTTGATTTGGGATGAGCTCAACGTACTCAATAGTGACACCGACATTTCCATGCAAAATCATACAACTCAAATATAGCACAATTAACCATAGAATTCGCAAATTTTAACGTCAAAAAACAGTTGACTGCAGCTAAAACGCGGCGAGTTTCCTCGATGACACTTTAAGTCATAGGCACATAAGGCCCCTGGTTTTAATCATTGGGTATAGCACGCCGGGATGAACCCGATGACAACTTTTGGTCACAGACAACTTTAGGTCTACGTCTATATTAGATTTTATAAACATCGAACTTCATGATACACATAGCAACGTAGATTTAAGCATGTAAAATTGAACATAGATAAGTCGGTGGTCCCTACCTCGTAAATATGTCGTGGAAAAATCGAGCGAATGCACGTATTGAATCCTAAGTCCTCTTAATGCTCGTCACCTATTCAAATAGAAAGTATATTTAAATTAGTAATTTCCTATTTGAAATAGATATCATAATATAATAATAGTAATAATAATGATAATATAGATGATAATAATAATAATAATAATAATAATAATAATAATAATAACAATAATAATGTTAATAATAATAATAATAATAATAATATTAATAATAATAATATAATAGTAATAATAATTAAAAAGGACTGGAGTGCAGTTTTAAAACATGTTTTGGGGCTGGATAGGGGTTAATGGAAATATGGGGGGCTCAATTGAAAAGGTGGAAAAAGGCTGGGGGTCAATTTGGAAAGATGGGAAAAATGGGCTGGTATTAATTGGATAACCCAGCCCTTATACTCCTCAAACCCGTCTCCTTCTCCCCCACAACTCAGACAAATCGACCAACACCCCTTCCCCTTCCTCGGCCGACGGCGACAGCCCCGGAGCAAGCACCAGCGGCGGTCGACAGCGACGCCCCCTACCCCAGGCGTGGCTGATTTCCCTTCGCCAATTTCAGCAGTCGGCCTGCCCAACCTCTCCCAAAACAAAAATCGGCCAGCCCCATTACAAAACGGCGGTCGCCAAGGCGGCGACGACAGCGGCAATTGAGCGGCGGCGCTCAGGCGGCGCTCTCCCTCTCTCTGGGCCCGAGCGAAATTTCAGGGTGACAGCAACTCGGGGTCTTGGTAGGTGGGGCGACGGCATCCCCAATTTCGGCTCGGCGACGGCGAGAACGTCCGCCGCCTTTGATTTCTCCCTGGCAGTGGCGGTGAACGACGACGGCAATGGCTGCGTGGGTTCGCTGGGTGGCGGTCGGCAGTCGATGGGGTTCGCCGGGTGGCGGTCGGCAGTCGATGTGGTTCGTTGGGTGGTTGTCGGCAGGTGGCTGTGGTCTTGCCGACGATTTGGTGAGGATGGTTCGGACGTGGTGGTTGACGTGCTGTGGTGGTTTGACGTGGCTGTGGTGGTGGTTTGGATGATGTGGGTTTCGGGTTTCGATCGGTGATGGGCCTGTGGTCGGTGGTGGTTCGACCGAGAAATTGGTGGCAGTCCCGGCTGCAGCTTGACTGGGCAATGTCCTGACTCGGTGTTGTGGTAGCTTTTCCTTTTTCTTTTCCGACGGTTAGTTTGGTTTGGTGTTTTGGGTTGTGGAAAAATAAGCCGGGAGTTGTCGGGGTTGTGTGGCCGTGGTTTGGAAGATGACGTTGGCAGGGATGAAAATTGAACAAAATTCACACCAAAAAAATATTTACCTTGCTTGCGGCTAGGTTTGCAGAATGTCAAGAAAAGTGAAAAAGCTGTAGATGATTTGAAGACGGATGATGAAAAAAAAATGGAATTTGCTTTATAAACCAAAGATGAACTTAATTTAGAAAAGTTAGGGTGGGAGTTTAGTGGGCTCGGTTTGTCGTTGGGCTCGTTTCTAAAGTCCAAAAGGAGTCAGCCCAATTGACGACTTCAGTTTAAATCAATTAATTCCGTGAACGACCCAATAATATTTTTAAAGTATTAAAATAACTATAATATGAATAAATTATAATAATTTTAGAAATTGAAATTATTTCATAGARGACTCAAAAGTATTTTAAATAAATAAATAAATTACTAAATAATTATACTAATTTCTTAGAAGTTGATAATATATTTTTATTTGAAAACGAACTATAAATTCGCTTAACTAGAGTTCTTAGATTATTTAAAACTAAAATAGGAAGTCGTATTATGGCGACGAGCTTGGGATTAGAAATATATATATATATTTTTTTATGCATGATGATAATTAAATAAATAAATAAAAATTCATTGGATGTATGGATGTTACACACCAGGTCTTGTGGAAACCAGGCAAAGACATCAGCATTATCCCTCAGAAATTGGACCAGGCTTACCAAGATTTCCAGGCTCAAGGTCGTCCCTACACGCACAACTCTACTATCATCCCCTGGGATCACCTAGACCAACATCAGACCCTCTTCTCTCTGAGCCAACTCTGGCATCGCTTTCTCCACCCTAGCCCTCTTGCTCTGTCTTTCTTCTTCATTGCGCTGGATACATTCGACATACGTCTGTCTGGACGCATACTGGTCTCCCCTAACCTCACTTGTTTCGTCCTGAGCAGGAAACTTCAACTACATATGATACACTGAAATTATATCTTGGAATTGGCTCAGGTATGGTCGCCCCAGCATAACATTTTACGAGGATGGCGCATCTACCACCAGAAATCGCACTGTCTTGGTCATCTTGTACGGCTCTTCTCCCAGTGTAACCAAAAGTCTTACTGCTCCCAAGGGTTGCTAGGTTCCCCCTACAAACCCTACCAATGAAGTCATTACTTCCTCTAATTCCACATCTGGCCTTAGCTGTCGATAACAATCATAGAAAAGGATATCAGCAGAGCTTCCTGTATCCACAAATACTCGTTTCACATTATAATTTGCGATGGTGGCCATTATGACTAAGGCATCCTTGTGAGGAGCCAAGATACCATCCTCATCTTCAGAGCCAAAACATATGCTCTGACTCAGTGATATCTGTCCCACCTCACGTGTCCTTCTAACCAGATCTCTTGCAGCTCGGACATAGCTGTGTTGAGTTCGCTTAGAGTGCTCATCCCACTCACCACAAGGGATCATTTGGATTTCTCTTCGTATTATCTGGGCTTGCTCATGTTGTATTCCGCCGTTCCACCCATTATCCTGCTTCTGTATTCTCCCCTAGGGTCGATCACGACTGTGGTAGCTAGACCTGGATTCTTCTCTCCTCATCTGCACATATTATTTGAGGTGTCCAGCCTGCACCATTCTCTCTAGCTCGTCCTTAGATTGGTACACTCATCTGTGTCATGGCCATACTCATTATGGTATCTACAAATTGGTCAGACCTTTCCTTTCTTGGCTTCTGAGAGTAAGTTTTGGGCCACTTATGATCGGGATGTCTCTCGATCGCCTGCAAGATCTCCCCCTAAGGGGTCGCCAGGGGTGTATACTTGTCAAAGCGAGGTCGTCCTCCAGTCAGGTGTTGCCTGGATCTCTTTATCGGTGATCTCTCTTCTCTATCATACCTCTCTCTCTTCTTCTCTCCTTCCTCCTTGATTTTTAGGGCCTCTTCCAAATGAATGTATTTCTTTGCCCTCTCTAGGAGTTCTCCAAACTTCAGTGCTGGTTTCACAATTAGCGACTGGAAAAAATCTCCTCTCCTGTGCCCCTATGCCGATGCATTAACCAGGAGCTCTTCCGATGCCGACATCACTTCCAGTTTCGCATTTGTAAACCGATTGATATAAGCATGCAGGCTCTTGTTCTATTTCTATTTCAGACTGAACAGCTCGAACGGCATGTTCTGTTATTTTCTGCAGTTGGTGAACTGATGTAGGAAAGCCGAGCTAAACTCATCGAAGTTACTGATAGAGCGCGGCGGTAACTGACTAAACCAGAGCTGGGCTGACTTAGTGAAGGTCATTGGGAAGACCCGGCACATGACCGCGTCCGAGAACTTGTGCACAGCTGCTGCAATTTCGAAGCAGCTCAGTAATCCCATGGATCTGTTGTCCCACTATACTCAAAGCCCAATGATCTATAGGAGGCCGGAACGTCATCACGCATGACCTCCTCAGTGAACGGTGTGCCTCTCCGTGCTGGAACCGTATCAGCGCTCGTCATTTTCCTCTTGAATTCTCTTACCTCTTTCTGCAAGCTTTGCATCTACTCGGCATGGCCCAGATTAGCCTGACTCGATGTCTCACTGTCAGATGTAGAGAATTATTCTTCTCTGTCTTAGAGGGGGGTCCGATCCGTTCGTTGGCCGCGCAACGGTTCCGTTTTCGCTAGCGAAACTGTCCAAGCTGGTGGTGTGTTTGATGGCGGCACCGAGATCTCCACAAACTTCTTCTCCACAGCTACCTCCACGGCTTTTTTGATGAGCTCAGATAGTTGCCTGAGGAAGGTTTCATTTAGCAATCCGCCACTGGCTATTGTGGATCCGTCAGAGGGGGTTGGCATGGTGCCCGGTCCAGTTGCTACTGATGGCTCCGCCTCCTCTGGCATTATCATTGACGGCCCCATAGACCGCGGCATGCCCCATGGTGTGGCGGAGGTAGGCATGCCACCTAGATCCCCCACCAGATTTCGTCGTAGACCGTCTGAAACCATGTATAACTCACGTCTTAGCTGATCTTCTTCCCACAGACGGCGCCAATTGTTTCACCTGGAAAATATATTAACGCCTGAAACCAGTACTTCACCCTGTGTAACCCTGGCCTGCACCCAAAAACACTTCAGAAAAGGACCACTGGTGGTTTTCCGGTGGAAACCTCTTCGATGCTTAAGTCAGATAAACGTGTGGAGTATCTCAGTGCACAAAGAAAAGTGATACGCAAGAATGACATACCTCTCTCAGCCTTAAGGCTGAGGTATTTATATTTTTCCCAGTGGGGACCTCATCCGAGAGCTCGGAAACAAAGGCCGCGAATCAAGGGTCGTTATGCAACTAATTTAGGACAAGCGGTCCCACCTGTCCTCTCTGCGGAGGACCAGGCCAGATCTTCTCCAGGACAAGGCTGACCTGTAATCATCCAGATCAAGATAATTCCTCGGCCGAGGCGATCCTGCATTCGCTGTATCTGTAGCTTCTTCTTGGTGGACCAAGCCAGGTCTTCTCAAGGACAGGGCTGACCTGTAATCATCCAGATGAGGATAATTCCTAGGTTGTGGCGATCCTGCTCTCGCTGTGCCTCCAGTTTCTTCTAGGAGGACCAGGCCAGGTCTTCTCTATGACAGAGCTGACGTATCCTCTTGGTGCTCTCTTTTGTAATCTTAACTCAGGTCTACCCCGAACCAGGTCTGGCTCTTCAGGCCACATCACCCACGAACTAAGTGTAGGAACTGTAGTTATCGGTCTATCGATGAGGCAAAATGTCACCTTGGTACCAAAGGGTTCATTGTTGATTACTACATTTGGACTCATCACGAGGAAACAGATCTTGTCTCATCGCCTGCTGATATTGAAGTCGGGGGATCATCATCAAATGCGTACATCGATATGGTGCTAGATGTTGCCAGTCCAAACTTTGATATAAATGATATTGAGTTAGAGGAATTACCTAATCCCAAGGCGAAGAAATTTTTTGATATTCTGCAAGCTACAAAAAAAACCTTTGTATCCCGGTTGCGAGAAAAATAATTGGTTGTCTTTAGTTGCCCGTCTTATGAATTTGAAATCAAATCATGGAATATATCAGAAATGTTATGATCAATTTATTGATTTAATCAAATTGATCGTGCCAGAAGACAACAATGTTGCAGATAATCTCTACGAAAGAGAAGTTATTGAGAGGTATGGGGTTAACGGTAGAGAAGATAGATTATTTCATGAAGAACTGCATGATTTAATGGAAGGATGATTTGAATATGGATAAGTGCAAGTTTTGTGATCATCCACGGTTCAAACCCGTGAAGAAGGGACAAGCTAAATGACGCAAGTCTAACTTAGTTCCGTACAAGAGGATGTTTTACTTTCCTCTAACGGCCCGCCTGCTGAGGTTATACGCATCTACAAAAATGGTAAAAGATATGCAATGGCATGCAAAACATGTTGTAGAGGATAGTGTCATGCGTCACCCGTCGGATTTCGAGGCTTGGAGGCACTTCGATCAAACTCATCCATAGTTCGCCGCTAAAACTTGAAACGTAAGATTGGGTCTATGTACAGATGGAATTCAACCTTTTGGAAGTTTAGGAAAACAATACTCGTCGTGGCCGGTGACTGTCACACCATACAATTTGCCTCCCTGGATGAGCATGAAAGAGCAGTACATGTTTCCTTTCGAAAGGTATATGCACAAGTTGAAAAACAACGTAAGGAATAAAGCATGTGTTAAAGGCTCGATAGAAAATGTATATCTAGTTGAAGAGGCATCGAACTATGTTTTGTACTACTTGGACGATAATGTCTCCACAAAAAGAACAAATTTAAATCGTAATGAAGAAGTTCAAAATGATGAAGACGGCGATCTAAACGTTCTATCTATTTTCAAAAATAATTGTGAAGCTTTCTCAGACGCAGGGAAAAGATTCTTGTCGGATGATGAATTGACCGAAGCCCAAAATATGTGTTACTAAATTGTGATGAACTCCAACAATTTATCAGGATAACGATTCAAGCTCATTGCAATTGTAGTTATCGAAATCTATTAATTATATATTATAACAATTCTCCATTTTAAATATAAATGTGCAGTTTGTTCGAAGATGGTGTTAAACATCACCAACCGAACATTACAGATGAGGCACTGAATTGAAAACTGTACACTGAGTTTCCTGTTTTGTTTGAGAACTACGACAGTCATAATTTTCTTTAGAATTACGTGGTAATTAATATATATTATAACATTTTCAAACATAAAATTATTGTAGGCATGAGATCCTTTGAACAATGTAAATTACAATTATATAAGGTCCATTGTGTATGGTCCATCACGTGTTATGAATACATTCAATGGTTGCAAGATAAATGGATATAGATTTCATACGCTTGCGTATGGTTCGAAACGATCAACGTCGAGCACAGGAATTTGTATAAGTGGAACAAACTATGGTCCAGATTGTATAGATTATTACGGTCATCTTCTAGAAGTGGTTAAATTGGAGTATCATGGGCTTCAGACGACCGGAAGCACGCTCTTGTTCAAATGTAAGTAGTTTGATCCAACTCAAGCTGGCACGAAAATCCACCCTCAATATAAGCTCGTTGATATCAATCATAAACGTAGATTTACTAGATAATCGTACTCGCCTCCCAAGCAACTCAAGTGCAATACTGTTTGTATCCGAGTTTGAAGCGAGATAAACAAGATTGGTGGGCAACTTTTAAATTAAAGCTCGATCAACAATGGATTATATCGAGCCTCAGGTGCTTGAACAATAGTCATTCCAAAAAGATGTTGTAGAAAAATTTCCTGCAATACAATTAGAGGATGTCGACTTCCAATTAAATGACCCTCTAAATCACGAAAACCTCGAGTCCGTCGATGATCGTGATTTAGAAGAATCAGAAAGCGATGAACTAATATTAATTGAAGAAGACGAAGAAAGCTACGAAGATGAGTCTGAAATTTAGGGTTGAGGTTCGAAGATTTTATGAGTATTAATGATAATCTGAACAATCATATATATATATATATATATTAATTTTATTTATTAATAAAATTATGTTGTATGTTCGATGCCTGGAAGGGGTCCGCATAATCGTCGAATTTCTCTCAGCTCATTGTCCTCAGCACCGCATGAGGATGACAATGATGCCGCTGAATTAGACTTGGATGATACTGTTCCACCTAACCCGTTTGATGAGGCAGGGAGTACGCCCGGTACAGAGGTCAGGAATACAGGGATTGAGGTCTTCGTGCACAGAAATAGGTAATTAACATTTTAATAAATTTTGTTATGTGTTCAGTATATAATTTAATTATTTTACATATATTTAAATAAATTTATTAATTTTACGAAGTTCGTTGAAGGAGTTGCCGACCTATTTAAGGACTATACACGAGTCTCGTATCCAGCCAGCAGGGTGGAAATTTGAGCACATCATGAACAGCCATCGTTAGACGTGGTGGCCTCATTTTAGGGTAATTTTGTTTATTTATTTTTTTTGTGTTAGGTAAATTGATTAATTATTTTTTTTAATTGTATTTATTTTGTAGGGCCAAAAAGAATTAATTTTCTCTTCAGTTTGCCAACAATTACTAAGTTAAAATAGAGCAAGATACTACCAAAAAATCAACCCTTGTAAAATGAAAAGGGAAAATAAAAAGAAAACAAGTTCAATAATATTAAAATTTCAAATAAAATGAAGTATTGAGTGTCTCTAGTAGACAAACAACTCACTTCCTTTGTCACAAAGTTATATCACAATGTTAATAAATCAACTCACTTTCTTTTATTTTTCAGAAAATAAAAGAAACCAGAAATAACAGTCATTGGATGAATTTTAGCATTCACCAGATTTTCTGCCTCCCTCAAAATCCTCCCTAACTAAAACAACCACTAAAGTTGTATCATCACCAACCTTCATCATCTCTTACTTTCGAGATCATCTGAAAAATGAACTTAAGGCTTGCCAAAGTCTTAAACTTATGATGAATGAATTTGCGACCAGAGAAAACTATACTTCTTATGACAGTTTATACGTAATATTGATAATTATGTGGTAGAAATATAATATTAAGGCCTTTTAGTATTAATCAAAATAAGCCTGGTAAATACAGAGTCTCTACGAGAACTATAATTAAGGATACCTACAAGGACTTTAACAGCAGCATTGTCAATGTGAAGCGACTTTAAGATGGTTGCTCCATCATTTGTAACTGTAACACTGTATCCTCTACTAGAGATTAAAATATCTTATCCTGCAACAAGAAGTTATACAATTATATCAAATAAAATGGGTATTTTAAGTATATTATAGTTAGCCCCTCATAATTTTAACACTTAACAATACCTCAGGGGTATTTTTGTGAGTTAACTTTTTTTTTTGGCAATCATCCCGAAATTGAAATTGCAAGAATAGCAGAAGGAAAAAAAAAAGATGGTAAAACAATATGAGATTAGACATATCAGAAAGTAACTATTGATATCACGTAAACAAAAGAACCAAAAAACAAAAAGAAAGAAAAACAAAAACAAAAAAACAAAAAAACAACAAACATTTGGATGGCCAGGAATCTACTTGGATAATAATAAGCATAATAATACTCACAGACCAATGTTGGATCAATGGAAGTGTAGTAGGCTCGCCACATCTTTTCCACTTCAMTCAATGAAAATAAACAACCCTTAGAGCTCAAACACACCAGCTCACATTAACCGGCTTAATGTTATTACTTAGATACAGCCTCACACAAAGTTTCCAATACATTCGATGACCAATCAAAACCAATGATTTTACTAACATCAGAAACAAAATGTGCAGCACTAAAGTTCATTATCTTATTAGCTTACGGGGTAAACAAAGTAGAGACACTAGTGCAGAAACTGCCAATCCAAAAGGGTAATTCTGCCTATCCAGAACGCCTTTCTGTGCCTTCTGTAGTGTCATAATTCCAGAAAGTCTGTACATTCCAGAACGCCTTTTTTTACCCTTCTAGATTGGTAGACTTTCTAGAAGGGTAAAAKAAGGTGTTCTAGAATGGTATCATCCCATGTTGATCTGACACTTTCCAGAACGGTATTTAAAAAAACCGTTCTGGAAAGTAGTACTTACCAGAATGGTTTTTTCAAATATCGTTCTCGAAATCTCGACTTTCCAGAACGGTGTTTGAAAAAACCACCGTTTTGGGAAGTTATACTTTCCAGATTGGTTTTTGAAAAAACCGTTCTGGAAATTATGACTTTCCAGAACATCTTTTCTACGATACAATTTCTTCACAAGCATTATCTATTCAGCACGACATTTACAAAAATAATAATAATGATTAAAAAAATTACCACAACACTTTATTTTTAGAACCGAATGAAATCTAATAAAGAATTCAGCCACAACTTAATTTTTAATAATAGGTTATTACATTAAACAAGTAATTTTTGTTCTACAGTGCACAAGAAAAAATCAGCCACAACACTTGAGTTTTAATAAAGGGTTATTACATTAAACAAGTAATTTATATTCTACAGTGCACAAGAAATAATATATGATTCTAAAAATGCAAGATAACTCCTCATCGACCAGGGTAGACTATCCTGTACGTTACAAGGAAAAATTAAAATGGTTACACAATAAAGTTAAACTTAGTTGAAGTGACTATTCATAACGTTATACCAAAAAGAATTAATTTTCTCTTCAGTTTGCCAACAATTACTAAGTTAAAATAGAGCAAGATACTACCAATAAATCAACACTTGTAAAATGAAAAGGGAAAATAAAAAGAAAACAAGTTCAATAATATTAAAATTTCAAATAAAATGAAGTATTGAGTGTCTCTAGTAGACAAAAACTCACTTCCTTTGTCACAAAGTTATATCACAATTTTAATAAATCAACTCACTTTCTTTTATTTTTCAGAAAATAAAAGAAACCAGAAATAATAGTCATTGGATGAATTTTAGCATTCACCAGATTTTCTGCCTCCCTCAAAATCTCTCTAACTAAAACAACCACTAAAGTTGTATCATCACCAACTTCATCATCTCTTACTTTCGAGATATCTGAAAAATGAACTTAAGGCTTGCCAAAGTCTTAAACTTATGATGAATGAATTTGCGACCAGAGAAAACTATACTTCTTATGAAAGTTTATACGTAATATTGATAATTATGTGGTAGAAATATAATATTAAGGCCTTTTAGTATTAATAAAAAATAAGCCTGGTAAATACAGAGTCTCTACGAGAACTATAATCAAGGATACCTACAAGGACTTTAACAGCAGCATTGTCAATGTGAAGCGACTTTAAGATGGTTGCTCCATCATTTGTAACTGTAACACTGTATCCTCTACCAGAGATTGGAATTTCTTATCCTGCAACAAGAAGTTATACAATTATATCAAATAAAATGGGTATTTTAAGTATATTACAGTTAGCCCCTCATAATTTTTACACTTAACAATACCTCAGGGGTATTTTTGTGAGTTAACTTTTTTTTTTTTGCAATCATCCCGAATTGAAATTGCAAGAATAGCAGAAGGAAAAAAAAGATGGTAAAACAATATGAGATTAGACATATCAGAAAGTAACTATTGATAATCACGTAAACAAAAGAACCAAAAAAAAAAAAAAAAAGAAAAAAAAACAAAAAAAAAAAAAACAACAAACATTTGGATGGCCAGGAATCTACTTGGATAATAATAAGCATAATAATACTCACAGACCAATGTTGGATCAATGGAAGTGTAGTAGGCTCGCCACATCTTTTCCACTTCAGTCAATGAAAATAAACAACCCTTAGAGCTAAAACACACCAGCTCACATTAACCGGCTTAATGTTATTACTTAGATACAGCCTCACACAAAGTTTCCAATACATTCGATGACCAATCAAAAGCAATGATTTTACTAACATCAGAAACAAAATGTGCAGCACTAAAGTTCATTGTCTTATTAGCTTACGGGGTAAACAAAGTAGAGACACTAGTGCAGAAACTGCCAATCCAAAAGGGTAATTCTGCCTATCCAAAATGCTTTTCTGTGCCTTCTATAGTGTCATAGTTCCAGAAAAACTGTACATTCCAGAACGCCTTTTCTTACCCTTCTAGATTGGTAGACTTTCTAGAAGGGTAAAAAAAGGTGTTCTAGAATGGTATCATCCCATGTTGATCTGACATTTTCCAGAACGGTATTTAAAAAAACCGTTCTGGAAAGTAGTACTTACCAGAATGGTTTTTTCAAATATCGTTCTCGAAAATCTCGACTTT
>BMAC01000021.1:2240169-2267006 GCA_014905375.1 Phtheirospermum japonicum | reverse complement strand
CTTTCCAGAACGGTATTTTAATACCGTTCTGGAATGTTCGTCAATCCAGAACGGTAATTACAATACCGTTCTGAAAAGTACTTTCCAGAATGGTATTTTAATACTTTTCTGGATTGACGCCCATTCCAGAACAGTTTTGCAATTACCGTTCTGGAAAGTATACTTTCCWGAAAGGTATTTTAAAACCGTTCTAGAAAGTCCTCATTCCATAACTGTATTTTAAAATATCGTTCTAGAAAGTGCTATCCAATTTTTTTTTAAAAATACCCTTCTGGATTGACTTTTTTGTCTGTTGTAGAATGCAGTTTCTGCACTAGTGAGAGGGTTTAAAAAGCAAACAACCTTTTAAAGTCATCACCTCTTTCAGGAAACCTAGTTTGTAGAATATTTTTCAGAATTGCCATCGGTGACCCATTTTCTACACCATATTTTTCAAAAAAAATCTTTCTCTAACATTAACTTCTCCCACCACAACTCAAAAAACAGGATTACCCATGTCCATCGGCAATTAAAAAAATTCATAAATATCAAATGGTGTGACAACAAATGAGACAGATGGAGTTAAGCATCCTACTTAACCCAATAAAAWRTTTAACCAACCACCTAGATAATGAATGCAACAACTTTTTCYCAATATTTAACTTAGTCAACCTCCCAAACCTTATAKTTTCTAAATCATCCTTTTGTTCAGGGTTAAAAGATTGTACAAGCTCTAACAAAGATAAAGGCCTTCACTAAGTAGTAAAATCCTGATGAAACAAAATATAAGAAAAGATGTTTATATATTAAAATATGTGATACTTCAGTTATGTTTCCTAATATCTTAACTATATTTTCTAATGCCTAAATAACATGATTCAACATTTAATAAACAAGTATGATATAGATAAAAGTGTATTCCTTAATCTTCTTCAACGGCTTCTTCAAAGGTTTACCAGATCTCTTCACATATTTAACATCCTTATCTTGACTGTGAAAAAAAAATTAGATATCAGACCACTTCTTATTTCATCTTATTTTCATTTAACTTGGGAAAGTCATCTCGAACTAATGGAAATGTTGTCAACTCCTGCTCTTCTTTAAAATTCTCAGTACTTGGTGAAGGTCTCATTTATTCTCTTTAATGTGAGATGAGTCCCTCTTCGCTCTCCTCTTTGTCATTAATCTATAACAAAGTAACAAAATATTAAACACATAAACACACACACACACACAACAAAAAATTGTCTTCATATTTTTCATTTTGATTTTCAAGCAAATACCACGCAAAAATCAGTGAACCATGTGATCTAACAAAATCAAAACTCATACAAGACACGGAATAAACGCATGATATGTAGACTGAAGCCTGAAAATTAAAAAATAAGACAAAAAAATTGAACAATCAAAACCCTAGTTCATAATAAACAGAAAAATGGTTGAACACACAAGACATAATATACATTGAACAATTATAAACAAAAAAGAATAATTCGAAATGTAATTTAAAGAAAAATATGCCTAAAACAAAATTTTAAACACACAAGCACGAAAATCGAATAACATTCTAAGCATATATGAAATGATAGCCACAAAATCTTGAAAACACGGGGAAAGCCCTAAATAAAATCGCACGAGAGTTGGGAAATTACCATCGATTTCAGTCCGCATAAACGTCGCTTATGAGATTTTGAAGAGTGTCATCTCCGCCCTCGTCGTGGATGAACGTCGTAAACCAAATCTCTACGATTTGTTTTAGATCTTTCCTTCTCCTTGCTCCAAAGATTTTCGATCGGGTGAGTATTGTTTTGCATGTAATTGTTGTGTTTTTCTCGTGTTTTTAATTATGGTTTTATATTATTTTTAGTGGTTCTTCAGTCGTTTAGATTTGTTTTCTAGGTTATTTTTCTTATTTTAGGGTTTTTTATTCTTCTTTTGGTTTTATGTTTAATTGGGTTAAATGGTTTTAATTGATTTAAGGTTGGTGAAATTCGTAGGTTCTTATGTTGAAAATTCTCATTTAATAGGTGTTTTAATGATTTGAATTCAAGCTAATGCATGGAGGCCAAAACTCAAGACATGGCTTGCCAAAAATTGCGCCAAGAGGGAGCTTCAAAGTGGCAAATATTCTGGAATCATTGCGATCCCTTTCCATCAGCTTCCATCTCCAACGCCCATGGCACATGGCAGCGCCCAGCTGCTAAGATCTTGGCCAACTCCACAGTCCAGTATGATGGCACAAGGCAAGGCTTGCTTTCTCCCTGCCATCTCCAGCGCCCAGCTACCAATATCCTGGCCAACTCCAACGCCTAGCATGATGGCACAAGGCAAGGCTTGATTTCTCCCTGACATCTCCAGTGCCCAACATGATGGTGCAAGGCAAGGCTTGATTTCTCCCTGCCAACTCCAGCGCCACCTCAAGCATGATGGCGCAAGGCAAGGCACTCCTTCTTGCCATCTCAAACGCCATGCCATGCCAAGGCACCCCTTCTTGCCATCTCAAATGCTATGCCATGCCAAGGCACCCCTTCTTTCCATCTCAAACGCCCAAGACCAAGCCAAGCACACCCCAACCAAGCCAAACTCGCCCAAGACCAACCAACGAAGCCAAAAGGGCTAAGCAAGGTGGCTAGGGAGCCTATTTTTGGGGTCAAAACTTGGTTAAACCAAGGAAATCAATCCAAAAAGCCCAATTGGCCCATTTAACTCCAATGAGAGCTTGTATAAATAGGAGACTTCTCTCATTTTTGTGGATATTAACTCCCCTCCCAACCCAAGCTAGGTTTTTGGATCAAATTACTCACAAGCTCTTGATAATTTTGTCCCTTCTTAGGTTTTAGATTAAATTTCAAGCTTTGATGTAATTTATTTTCTAGATTTAGATTTACTTTCAAGCACCTCCTTGGGTTTGTAAGCCCAGGAAGAATTCAAGTACTCCCTTGGATTGTTACTTTTGATTGTAATTACATTCAAGCTTTGTTTCCTTTCTTAATTCAATTAAGTTTCCTTTCAATATAATGTTTTATGATTTAATTCCATGCTTTATTCTTCATTTCCATGCCTGTTCTTCATTTTATGCTTTTTGTCTTAGCATCTTGAATTCATGTTAGATCTTAAGAATTGGCTATGGAATCTAGATGAGTGACACATCTAGATCATAGATCGGCTCTTGGATCTTCTTGATTTCAAGTATTTCATATGCTTTATTTTGATTTGAGTTTTCATGCATAGTTTTAGCTTAAATCCTAGATCTATTGCTTGATGCTTGTTATTTCACGTAAAGTTTTAAACTTTGACGTTAATTTTCATTGCTCTTGCTAGTTGTGACTTGTGCATGCATGCTTGTACTTGGTGAAACATGCTTGTTTTTTATTGTTTTCATTACTTGCTTGCATTTCCATTGATGGAACATGACCGAGGCATCTGACCAACATGTAATTTCATTTCTTACCTTAGTTTAGTTAGTTTAATTGCTTTATTTTTGTTTTCCCTTTATTTCTCAAAGTTAGAAACACATTGATTCTCTCAATCAAATTAAATTCAAATAATACAAAGCCCTGAACCCGTTGATACTTTCAAAACCACTAAAACTATAAAAACAAATGGCGCCGTTGAGACTCGGCTTGGTTAAGGCTTTCGATTTGGTTGTAGTTTCATTGTGTTTTTAGCATGCTTTGTTATTTGATGTTTTTGTTAAGTATGTAAGGTATTTCTAGCTTTGGTGGATATATTCCCAACATGGGAGGGCATGGTACAAACCATGTCGGGAATGGAATGATGTATAATGGCCTTGGCAACGTGAGAGGGCATGGTGCAAACCACATTGCCAATGGTGGTTTTGGGTATGGGCAACCCGACAGGGGAGGGCATGGTGCAAACCATGTCGGGTTTGATAATTTCTCGGGCGTGAATGGTTCCTTGGGTGGTTATGGAGCTCCTAATTCCTATCCGAACGTGCAAGCTCCAAATTCCTATCCGAACTTGTAATCCCCGACTTCTGGCCCGTATGGCTCCGAGGCTCCACAATATTTCCGAATACTTTGAGACCGAGTTTTGGCCCGTATGGGGCCCCACCCAGTTATAATTTCAATCATATGTCGAATATGACTCCGAGTGGAAATATGAGTGGTGGATATCCGAGTCCCGGCCCGTATGGCGATTCTCATCCTCTCAATTTTAATCAAGCCTTGAGTGGTGCTACTACTAATGCCCAAGTTCTCGACGCTTATGATTACTTTGGAGGTTTGATCTCCGATGCACCCCCCGTCCGCACTATGGGAGACTTTAATAGACCCTTTGTGGGTGGGTTTACTCTTCAAGAGCCAAAATCTCTTCCATTAACACATGCTCATGAGGTGTTTCCACCCTTATCATCCAAGGAGTTTGAGTTGATCACGAAAATAGCGACATTGAATGCTCAAATCGGTCAAATGTCTATCCCGGGCACGACTCCTCCTTGTGCGGGACCCAGTTGTCCTACTCCACCGCCGCCTCATGATCCTCTTGTTACTTATCATGTGGACCCACTTGTCCCAGTGAATTATCCCATCCCACCCTCCGACCCGAATTTATTGCTCTTCAGTCGGCAATTGCCAAGTCTACCTTCGCCTACTCTTCCGGTCACAATCCTTGATAAGTGTGGGGTAGTTGATTCGGTTGTCTCACCGATGGAGGAGGCTGTGGTTTCGATTCTGAGTATTTTTACTCCTCTTGACCCCTTACCTTTTACTTTAAAACAATCTTGCGAAGAGTGGGTGTATATGGACTTCATCAAGGCCACGGTCGAACGAGTTTGTTTGCAAGATAGAAGCATTGAGGAAGATATTATCCGGGATGTCGATATTGAGAGATGTTGTGGGGATGAGCCCCTTGTTCTTAATGATGAGCCCGTTATGCCTCTATGTTGCCCCGATTTGTGTGTAGATGATTCTCGATGTGTCGTTGAGGGCAACGATGAATTTTTAGAGGGGGGGTGGGGGTTATTGATGATAAGCTTGGAAAAATTGACGATTATCTTGAGGAGGAGGAGGGGAGCAAGTCAATTACCATCCTTGAAAATTCGCATCGAGAGGAAAAGGAGGAGAGGATGGTTGAAGGGTTTACAATTATTAAGGGTGCTATTGATTGGATACCGGGAGTGGTTGAGGGAGTTGGTTCTTTGAATTCGAGTCTTGAAGATATGATGAGAGCGGGGATGTGGAGGTTGTTATTGGAGGGCTTGATGTTCGTGATGTCCAAAAGCGAGTGGGTGAAGCCCATTGACTTGGTGCCCAAGACGAGTGGCTTGTTAGTTCTTGAGGATGAAAAGGGAGGGTTCTTGGCCACGAGGGCTTCAACGGGTTGGGGCACATTGATCGATTTTAAGAAGTTAAATATGTCTACCAAGAGAGATCATTTCCTCCTCAGTTTATCGATCGAAGGTTGGAAGATTTAGCCGACCAATATTCCTTTTGCTTTTTCGATGAGTCGTCGGGGCACTTCAAAACCACCATCCCACCCGAGGACCTAGCCGAGACAATCTTTAATTACCATTTGGAACGTTTGCTTTTTGGCGGATCTTTTTTGAGCTATGCAATGCGCCAAAGACGTTCCAAAGAGTGGATCCTCCTGACAAGGAGGAGATTATTTTGGTGGACCCTCCCGTGATTTTTCCACCTTGACCAAAAGGGAGTACGTCGAGCTAATGACGTAAAACAAGCGCTTCTTAGGAGGCAACCCAAGTTCTTCTCATTTATTTCTTTTATTTTCTTTCTTTTTTCTTAAAATGAAAATCCAAAAACATTTGAAAAAATTAAAAAAAACAAAAAAAAAATATTTTATTGAGATTCGTGTACATATTTTCTTGAGTTTTTAATTTCGTGTGACTTTCTTGTATAGTGTGTTGTTTTCCAACTTCAACCTTGGGCGACTGGATAAGTGAGTAGAATTCATGGAGCTGGGAGATACTAGCCACGCTCGATTTGTGCTTGGATTGCTTAGATGCCTAGGTGTACCCCACCAAGCTCGACCAAGACTCGCTCGGTTAAGGAAGTTTATATTCCCCCTCCTTTTACTTGGTTTTCATTAAAATGGGAGTATTGCATGGTTTAAGTGTGGGGTGGGTAGGTGGTTAGGGTCCCGATTTTTGTCAACCATGATTTGTTGTTCTTAACTCGAGCCTTGGCGAAGTGACGCATTCTTCGTGAAGTGACGCTTACTAATTGCGCTTTTACATGGTTGACTTGAATTTTCTTGTGTCTTTTGAGTCGTTATTACATTGTGAACAACTCCACATGCTTGGAAGTTTGAATAGTTTACTTGTCGGGTTTTTACATGTTTATGGCCTATTGTGTGAGGAGTTGAATTTTTGTGCTTCGTCCGAAACCCACCTATATATATATAATCAACCTTTACTCGTGAAATTATTACAACGCTCTAAAAGCTCTTTGGATTTTGCTCCCAAATTTGGTGCAAACTAGTGAGTAGTCTTGTGTGAGTTATCGGCTTACTTGGATTTTTATGGAAATTGCATTGAGGAGGCTTGATTTTGCTCGTACATGATTGAATTTGGAAATGACCTCGAGGCACATATATCACCCTTATTCTGGCCATATCCAAATATATAAGCTACTTAAAAATCCAAAATGAGCCCCCTTGAGCCTATGACCCATTTCTTGTTAGCCGAGCTCAGTTTTAGCTCTTATATCCCCATAATTTGTGAGGTAAGAGTGTATGATTATTTGAAGAGAAATGTGAGGGAAATCGATTGTGGGTTTTGGGTTTTGAGTTACTTATACCAAAAAAAAAAAGAATAATACTCCAACACAAATCATGAAAAGTGATAAAGTGTGCGTTCGAGTGAAAATCCTAATTCAAAAAGGGTAAGTTTAGTAAAAATAAGCAAATTTAAAAAGCTTCTAAGTATTGTGAAATAAAGTCTAAAAACCGTGTGAGTATACGAAAGGGTTTCGAATGAGAGTTTGGTGAATTGGGAAAGGTGAAACGATTAGAAGCTTCGGGTTTTAGAAATTAGGGTTTTGTGTGTTATTGATCACGTTTGATCGTGTGTTAGCCACTATATCCAAATGTTCCATACCTTACCAAAGAGCCAACATTACAACTCATAATAAAGACCTCTTTCGATTCTTATTTGGTCATGTACTATGAGCAATTTTGAGCGTTCGATTTGTGAAATCTTGAAAAGGTGCATGTATTGACCGACTTGAGCGTAAACATGTCCTATAAAATAAACACTTGAGCGTCCCTCAAAATTCCATTTGTGAGGAAGTCATCGATTTGGCTTGCATTTGAGAAAGAATAATACGAGCAATGCTTGACGATAGCGAGTCTATGTCAATAATCCCATCATATTAATAAGGATAAGCACAAGGATTTTTCTTTTTACATAATGTTCATTCCATGTACACTCTCGATCCATTTCGTTATTCGAGGACGAACAAACCGATAAGTGTGGGGTAGTTGTTTTGCATGTAATTGTTCTGTTTTTCTCGTGTTTTTAATTAGGGTTTTATATTATTTTTAGTGGTTCTTGAGTCGTTTATCTTTGTTTTCTAGGTTATTTTCTTATTTTTAGGGTTTTTGTGTTCTTCTTTTGATTTTATGTTTAATTGGGTTAAATGGTTTTAATTGATTTAAGGTTGGTGAAATTATTGGGTTTTTATGTTGAAAATTCTCATTTAATAGGTGGTTTAATGATTTGAATTCAAGCTAAGGCATGGAGGCCAAAACTTAAGCCATGGCTTGCCAAAAGTTGTGCCAAGAGGGAGCTTCAAAGTGGCAAACATTCTGGAATCATTGCCATCCCATGCCATCAGCTGCCATCTCCAGCGCCCATGGCACATGGCAGCGCCCAGCTGCCAAGATCCTAGCCATCTCCAGCGCCCAGCATGATGGCACAAAGCAAGGCTTGCTTTCTCCCTGCCATCTCCAGCGCCCATGGCACATGGCATCGCCCAGCTGCCAAGATCCTGGCCAACTCCATTGCCCAGCATGATGGCACAAGGCAAGGCTAGCTTTCTCCCTGCCATCTCCAGCGCCCAACATGATGGCGCAAGGCAAGACTTACTTTCTCCCTGCCAACTCCAGCGCCACCTCAAGCATGATGGCGCAAGGCAAGGCACTCCTTCTTGCCATCTCAAATGCCTTGCCATGCCAAGGCACCCCTTCTTGCCATATCAAACGCCATGCCATGCCAAGGCACCCCTTCTTGCCATATCAAACTCTCAAGACCAAGCCAAGCACACCCCAACCAAGCCAAACTCGCCCAAGACCAACCAAGCAAGCCAAAAGGGCTAAGCGAAGTGGCTAGGGAGCCTATTTTTGGGGTCAAAACTTGGTCAAACAAAGGAAATCAAGCAAAAAAGCCCGAATTGACCCATTAACTCCAATGAGAGCTTGTATAAATAGTAGACTTCTCTCATTTTTGTGGATATTCACTCCCCTCCCAACCTAAGCTTGGGTTTGGGATCAAATTACTCACAAGATATTGATAATTTTCTCTCTTCTTAGGTTTTAGATTAAATTTCAAGCTTTGATGTAATTTCTTTTCTAGATTTAGATTTACTTTCAAGCACCTCCTTGGGTTTGTAAGCCCAAGAAGAATTCAAGTACTCCCTTGGATTGTTACTTTTGATTTCAATTACATTCAAGCTTTGTTTCCTTTCTTAATTCAAGTAAGTTTCCTTTCAATTTAATGTTTTATGCTTTAATTCAATGATTTGTTCTTCATTTCCATGCTTGTTATTCATTTTATGTTTTTTGTCTTAGCACCTTGAATTCATGTTAGATCTTAAGAATTGGCTATGTAATCTAGATGAGTGACACATCTAGATCATAGATCGGCTCTTGGATCGTCTTAATTTCAAGTATTTCATATGTTTTATTTTGATTTCAATTTTCATGCATAGTTTTAGCTTAAATCCTAGATTTATTGCTTGATGCTTGTTATTTCACGTAAAGTTTTAAACTTTGACGTTAATTTTCATTGATCTTGCTAGTTGTGCTTTCAATTTTAAATAATTTGCATTATTCATGTTTTTATGTTCATGCAATCATGGTTGTACCTTGTGCATGCATGCTTGTACTTGGTGAAACGAGCTTGTTTTTTATTGTTTTCATTACTTGCTTGCATTTCCATTGATGGCACACGACCGAGGCATCCGACCAACATGAAATTTCATTTCTTAGCTTATTTTAGTTAGTTTAATTGCTTTATTTTTATTTTCCCTTTATTTCTCAAAGCTAGAAACACATTGATTCTCTCAATCGAATTGAATTCCAATAATACCAAGTCATGAACCCGTTGATACTTTCAACACCACTAAAACTATAAAAACAAGTATGGAAGTTTCTACAGAAAGACACAAAAGGTGTTAATGAAATATGAACGAGTTTTTTTAAATACGTCGTGTCGCGGGCTGGTCCACGGGTGGGCGTTGAGTTGGTCGCGAGTAAGTTTACTTAAATGATAAAATGTGATTGCATAGTATAAGATCGGTCTCACGCAAGTATTTATATTATTAATTACATTACATGTTAATTATTAAGATTCTTAAAAAAATCTCATTCTTACTCCCTCCAATTCATTATATATGACGTTTTAGGAGAAAACACATCAATTAAGAAATTGAGAAAAATGGCTATCCTACCCCTAATCAATACATTTATTTCTCTTTATTTTCATTTAACCTCATTACTCATTTACATTTAATTGAGTCCAATTACTCCTACTCATTCATGTGGTTAGTGAAAATTAAAAATAATTAATTTAGGTAAGGATAAATTTGGAATTGTTTTAAAATTATCTAACCTAATAAATATAAAATGTCTTATATAAAGCAAAAAGTGTAGGGCACATAAGGAAGTGTTCCCATCTCACAATTCCAGTTTTCAACTATTACAAAAATCATAATTGTGTTTGTTTACGGTTTTCCATCAAAAATCATCATTGTCAGAATTTTCATTTTTTACATCAGTAATTTCAAATCTATCAATCAAATCTCATCTTTGAGTAAGAATTCATTATTACCACCATAATTAAACTATTACTATTTTTAAATTATATTATACATACATATATATATAAAATAATACTCACCATTTAAAATAAGATTAATAGTATATTATATATTCAAATTGAAATATAAAAATTGGACTCTACCATTACCAACTTTTAAATTATTATATATCTAAATATATTTTTCAAAATATTTTTTTAAAAGGTAAATTATTATATGGACCCAAGTGCACCATACAAGGTGCACCCTATTCCCCATATAAAAGCATTTTTCAGAATTTTCACGCACCCCCTTTCTTTCCATCTCAAAATTTTCACGCGCTTGAAAGAAAATTCTCTCCAGCGATTTCTCTTCTCCAGCAACTCCACGATCCAAATCGCCAAAAACTCCATCAATTTCGTCCAAATAAGAATCCATCACGGTTATACCCATCGAATTCAACAGCAACGGCGATTTTGGCGATCCGTATCGATTTTAACAGCAAACAATTGTGAGTTTTTTTTGATTTTTCCATCGTTGCTCCACCATCAACAAACAAATCCTTCAATTCTGATGGACTTGAATCTGATAGATGTTCCAATGGACGTGAATCGGTTCGAGGGTAAGTTATTTTGGAGAGTTGATTTATTTTTGTATTATATTAGGTTTATGCTATTTTCTTTTTTTATTCTGTAGTTCTTCCGATTTGTGTTTCTCCTGGAAATATTTCAGTTTTTGGTCCGAGTTTGAACATTCATGAAAATAGTTCAAATACAGGTTTATGATTTCTCCTTTCACTATTCATGAATTGTATATGTGATGATATGCGAGTCTGTACATGATGGTATGTGAGTCTGCATTTGATGGTATATGGAAGCAGAATGTAATGATATGTGTAGTTAGATGTGATAATATGTGAAAATCTTTATGTGATGATATACAAGGAATAATGTGATTATATGTCTAAGAAATATATCATGATATGTGAAAGCATAATGGGATGACATGTATAGTTAGATGCGATGAGATGCGAAAACTGTATGTGACGATATACGAGCAATAATATGCAATGATATGTGAAAGCAATATATGCTGATATGTGAAAGCAGAATGTGATGATATGTGTAGTGAGATGTGATGATATGCGAAAGTAATATATTTATATGTGGCAGTACTATGAGGTTTTAGAGGTTGATGTGTGACATTTGTATGTGATGATATGTGTCAGTAATATATAATGATATGTGTCAGTAATATGTGATAATATATGGTAGTAACATGTGATTTGATTTTTTTCCTTTTTGGTTTGCTTTATTTTTTGTTTTATGTAGTGAATTCTATTGATGGTGATAGTCAGTCAATTGAGAGAGCAATGCGGGATGATGATTTGGTTGGTATTATAGTAAATTCCGTTGATGAGTCTTATAATTTTTATAATGATCATGAGTATAGGGTTGGGTTTAGTGTTAGGAAGGGGAAGGATAGGAAGAGGGTTGATGGCTCACTTTCAATGAAAATGTTTCTTTGTTCTAAAGCTGGTCAGAAACAAGTTTAAAAAAAAAATTAGGTCTTATGCGAAATTAGATGTTAGAACAGGTTGTCCTTCTTTTATTCGGTTTGATATTGATCGTAGTGGTTTGTGGGTTGTTACTGCACATAAAAAATGATCACAACCATATATTATGTCCACCTACATCTAGTCATCTTCTTCCATCCCATAGGCAAATTTGTCCGACTCAACTTGCTTACTTTAAAGAGTTAAAAAAAAAGTGGTGTTGGTGTGGCCGATGGTGTACGGGTTTTAAAAAACCAGTCTGGTGGTTCACCTTTTTTAGGGTTTAGCACTAGAGATGCATATAATGCATTGATTAAATCGAACGTATTTGATGGTACTGATTCCAACACTTTAATTCAAATTTTTAAAAATAGGCAAGTTAATGAGAAGGACTTTTTTTTCGATTTTGAGGTGGATAGTGAGTCTAGATTGTGTAGTTTTTTTTTGGAGAGATGGGCGTATGCGGCAGGATTATGAGTTATTTGACAATTTGTTGGTGCATGATACTACGTATCGCACTAACAAATACGATATGATTTGTGGTCCATTTGTCGGCATGAACCATCATGGTAAGAATGTGATGTTTGGGTGTGGGTCCATTTGAGTGGTTGTTTGGCGCTTTTTTGAGATCCATGGGCAGTAAGCACCCTACTACAATTATGACCGACCAATCTGCTGCCATGGCTGCTGCTATTTCCAAGATTTTCCTAATGTCACGACATCGACTCTACGTTTGGCATATTGGAGAAAATTTGAAGACAAACATCAGATCTCTAAGAAGTCAAAAAGATTTTATAAACCTTTTCAACTATTTGCTCAAGTACGTGGAAAAGTATTACTAGGAAAAGTAAGTAAATATTTTTATACTAAATATTATGTCTTAATTTTTGTTGATAATATATTACAGCAATATGTGATGATATTTGGACTTATTATATGATGATATGTAGTAGAATAATGTGATGGTATTTGTCAATAGTATGTGTCTGAAACAGATTCATGTTTTAGGGTTTTATTTTATGCTAAAGTAAATTGTGATGATATGTCAGTGATGTGTGATGATATGTGTATGTAGTGCATGATGATATCTGTTTAAGTAATGTGATGATATCTGAAATACAATCTGGTTTTAGGGTTTTGCTTTTTTGCTAATGATATGTGGAAGTAAAGTGTGATGATAACTATGAGTGTTGTGTGATGAAATGTGTCAGTAATGTGCGATGATATCTGAATCAGATTCAGGTTTTTAGGGTTTTCTTTTTTGCTAATGATATTTTTTTGAATAAAGTGTGATGAAATGTGTCAGTAATCCTTGATTTTCTTTTTTTTTTTCAGGATGGTTACAGATTATGGATGTCAGGATAATGCTTAGTTACAGATGCTTTATGATATACGAGCAGAATGGTGTCCTGCATTTAACAAGGATTGGTTTTTCAGGTGGCATTTTATCTTCTCAAAGAAGTGAGAGCACAGATCATGCTCTTACAAGGAAATTATCAAAGACGGATGGGCTTTGCGATTTCTACTACATGTCCATTGGAGTTGTGTCTGAGTGGAGGAGTAAAGAAAATGAAGAAGACGTACGTTGCATGCTAGGTACACCATCTATGGCCTTAAATGATGTGAAGTTTGTTTTTACATGCTAGAGATATGTATACAATTAAATCTTTCTCTTTATTTAAAGATAAATATATGAAAGGGACTGCATGTCATCAGTCTTTTTTCTCTATAGAAGGGTCTACTATAACATATCATGTATGGGTTGAGGGTAGGGATGTTATAAAACATGCAGTAACTTTCAATGCTGCAGATTTGTCAGTATGTTGCACGTGCAAGTTATTTTTTGAGGTTGGTATTTAGTGTTGTCATTGTTTGTGTGTAATGAATATATATTATGTTTGTGCCATTCCTTAGAGATATGTTACAAAAAGATGGCGCAAGGATATTGTTAGTGATCGTGTTTTAGATGATGTTCCTGTATTTGATTCTTCAAGTAAATCGATGGCGGGCTCATTATAGAGGATTCAAATGAATAGAAAGTTTCAGAAGTTGATTTTAGCGAGTGAAGACAATATTGAAGCTCAATCGAAGTGTGAAGAAGCTTTTGAAAATGCTAAATGTAGTGTTATACGTGAATCCGGCCCCATTTGTTTTGAAGACTGTGTTGATCCATCGTTGAGTGGTGTTATTCAAAATCCTCAAAGTTGTCGTGAGAAAGGTAAGCGGAATAAAAGGGAGAAGAGTATGTTTGAGAAGAAGCGCAACCAAGCGAATGAAAAAAGAAATCGAGCACAAATTGCTGAGTCACAAACTAAAAAAACCGTAGAAAGTCTACAGGTATTTATTTTGTAATGTTGTCATTTTTTCACTCGGTTCTATTTTTTTTCAGGATGGTATTTCTACATTTGCCAGATATTGTTATGTTGTGCATCCGAGTGTCGGTCCAACTTCGACTTCAAGTTTCATAGTTGTTAGTCCAAATATGAGTTCAAAGCTTCCACCATTACCGCATTCTTTAAGTTGTAGTTCTTTTAGTTCAAAGTCAACTGATAGTTAGGTTTTTTTAATATATAACAGAATACATAAATGGCTATTTTTTTATTGGTCAAATTGTATTTTTTATTATTGTTGGACTGGTATTTTTATCCGATCTTTTTTTAATTGTAATCGTAATGACTGTTTTTTGTGAAAAGGTTTATAAGTTTTTTTGTGAGTTTTTGTTAATTTGACTTCATTTTTATCTTATTGTGAAAATAAACTATAGATTTGTTTCTTTCTCTCAGAGATTTTTTGTATTTGTTTGATGTGTTGGTTTTGTTGTGATGATTTTGTTTGAAAGTTTTATATAATGATATGTAAAATTAATGTACGATGATATGAATGCAGGAAATATGATGATATCTATTATATTTTTATTAGAATCTATTTTAACAAACAAATGGCTGGTGATTCAATTTTATAGATAGTGTGTGATGATATGTGGATGGTGTATATGATGATATGTGGCTGGTGTGTACGATGATATGTGGATAACATATGTGATGATATCTAACAGAGATTAAGGATTTAAAGTTCGATTTTCCATTTTAGGGTTAAGTTTTTCATATTAAGGTTTAGTTTCCTATATTAGGGTTTTAGAATTAGTATTTAATTTTTCCTGATGACATGTCACATGTATATGTAATGATATGTGGCTGGTATATGCGATGATATGTGGCTGGTATATGCGATGATATGTGACATAGATTTGGAATTTAGAGTTCAATTTTCCATTTTAGAGTTAAATTTTATATTTTAGGTTTTTAGGTTTTAGGATTTGATTTTTTTGTGATTATATGTGGCTCGTATTTGTGATGATATATGTGTGAGTATGTAATGATATGTAAATCAATATGTGATGATATGTTGCTTTTATATGTGATGATATGTTGCTTTTATATGAGTAGATCACGTCATGATTTATGGTGAACACATTTTCACTCCGTTCATCATGTTTAATCAGTAAACTTAAAAATATAACAACATTACATACAAACGATAATATTTGACATTTAAAATAGTATTTTGCATATCATTTATACATAACATGCACTGTAATTACAACTATACAAAAGTCTATTTCCAATCTCTTAAAAAAAAGAATAAGAAACTTATAAATTAGAAACTAACATATAATATCTCATCGCAATTCCAAATTATCATATAATACTAAAATTCCAGAGCATATTAAGCAACAAATCTAACAACCACATAACACTTTTGCAGCACTAAAATTTGTGTTTTGTTTCTAACGCCCCAACCTCGTACCATTAATGTAAACCATGAACTAAACCATAAACAATAGAAACCAGAATATTTCGCAACACCTCAATTTGCTACATGAAATAGACCTAAACCAGAATATTGTTTTTTACTCTTCAATTTGTCGGAATGTAACTACAGCAGACACAACACACGTCCCACATCTTTCAACACTCGTTTCTTCCTCTTAGTATACTCCATCATTATGATTGATGAACATTACTTTGCTCTCAATGTCTTCAACAATTCGTTGTCTTATTGAAAAATATACGATAAAAATAAATAAATATCAATAAATACAAAGAAATAATTATAAACTTATAATTAAATTTACTTACATTGTCTTTACTAAAATCTGCATTCCATCCATCCACGTCCAACTTCCCCTTGTATGTTTCTAGATGTCTCATGCAATAAATCCCACAATCATCAAAATTATATGCTGATCTCCATGGCGTTTTGAAAATTGATTGCGAAATTCTCTCCACATTCACATTCTTCTTCAAATTTTTGATTTCCAAATATCTGTCGAATACTGATGCCTGAGAGAATTGAATATAATGAGATACAATTAGTACAGGAAAAGATTTTTTTTTTGTGGGATGAATGTGTAATTATTGTTGTAGAGTACTTACAATTTTTGGTGGGGCCATTGTCGTAATGAATTGCAATACTTGTGCATTGTGCAAGCAGTCTGTTGTCAATTATTTGCAGTGCATGGTCTTTGAAATTGAGTCAAACAGTCCAATAATGACGATCTTCCAATACAGCGGAAAAGACCTATCATTTTAGATACTTATTAGAACATTGTAATGTATATTCAGCAAATCTTTTTATAAATACAGACCTATACACAGAAACACACATATACAAATGCGCACACACACACACACACTTACTATATCTGCATCATCGATATTGACATCGCCCATTATTCTGATCTCATTATCAAGCATATTATTGAAAGATTTCTTGCTCTCATCCCCATTAAATTTTAAATCCATTTCCATCTGGTCCTGCATAATTAATAGTTGATAAGTTTGGACTTTGTCTATAATACTTGACGGTGTATAATTTTTATCGAGTACTTACATGAGCCATTGTAGAGAAAAATACTCTTTTTGGTTCTCCTGGAGATCCCCTCTTATTATCAATATTTAGCTTCATGCACCAGGCGTCGATGATTGTTTGCACAACCCACTGACTTTCTGAGAGCGTATAGAATTCATGCAATCTTAACACAATTCCAAGCCCATCGTACAATACTTCACTGATATTTTTAAATAAAACATGGATATAGTAAGAGGAGAGGTTCTAAATATGAATATATTATCACAATAAACATAAAATATAATTTATATCATTACACAAACCCTGAACATATCATCACATAAACTATGTTCATACCATCACACATTGTAGGAGTATATCATCACACAAACTATGCACATATCATCATCAACAACTTCTTAAAAATTCATTTCTGAAAAAGCAGTGCTTGTGAGAAATAAAAAATAACATATTCATATATCAAAACACAAATTTTGCACATATCGTCACAAAGACTTGGAACATATCATCACAAAAACCTTGCATATATCATCATCAACAACTTCTTAAAAATTCATTTGTAATCCCAGAAAATAAATAAGAAGAATATTACATTCACATCAGAAATCAAAAATATATATTTTCATCATCAGTGCTTGTGAAAAATAAAGAATAACATATTGATATATCATCACATAGATAGTATTCAAATCATCACACAAACCATGCACATATCATTACACAAACCTTACACATATCATTACTCCTTACAAACAAAAACTTCAGAATTACTTACTTTTTTGTGTCTTGAGTTGGTTCTAAGAATGCATACTCTAAAATGAGTTTCTCCTTCATTGTAACAAGTTTATCCAGTTTTAAATTATTTCTTGTCTAGAAAGGAGATCTGAAATTCAACGGCAGATTTTTGCACTACCTCTTTGGGTTTTTTCTTTGGAGCACATCCACAGTGTCATCCTCAGACTCATCAAGCATGCTGATTTATAGAATGTGCCAATAAATAGTTTTTATTTTTATTCATCAATTTAAATAGTGCAGTATTCAAAATTGAAAAACTAATATATTATTTTAAAAAAATATTTACAGTTAAATACCTTGTGAATTTCAACTCATAAAATGGGGTCACATTCTCAACTTCATCATCATTGTCTTCATCAGCTATATCATTATCACCATAAACATTACCACCAAAATCAGCATTATCACCATTACCACCATCATCACCATCACCATTACCACCACCACCACCATCAACATCAACACCAGCACAAAAATTACCCATAGGTTCAATATCTTCAAGACCTAAAGAAAACGTGGGTGGTGGTATTCCATTGGGAACCTCTCTCTTTGTCACCTTTTTGGGTTTACACAAAGTATCTCACAACTCAAAAATCCTGGCTGCAACTTGTGGATCATCAAACATATCATCATTTAAGATGCTAATGGTTTTTTGGCTTGGTGGTTTTTCAGTTGGTGATTTCTGACTCGGTGGTTTTTTGGATGGAGATTTTTGGCTTAATGCTTTATTGGTTGGAGATTTGGGGGTTGGTATTTTGTAGCTCGGTTCTCGGTGCTCTTCAGTTGACTCTTTCTCTTTAGAGCTTAGTATAAGTTCAAACGGTGTCATGAGAATGTCATTTGTTGTTTCGATTTTTCCAATCTCATCCATGACATCTCTGAATTCATGGACTGCTTCAGTCATCTTCCCCAAAACCAGCACCAGTTTTTTTGTTGACTCTTCTCCAATGTCAACAAGATCAGAGCCCTTCTGTAAAAAAGACATGTATAAGAAAGTTAAATATTTTAGAGAATAACATCTCAAATCACAAAATAAATATTCACAATCGGTGCTTGTGAAAAATAAAGAATAACATATTCACATGTCATCACACATACCATCACACGGACTAAGAGCATATCAACACACAAACCATGCACATATCATCATCAACAACTTCTCAAAAATTCATTTGTAATCTCAGAAAAAAGAAAGGAGTGTTACATTAATAACATTACAAATCACAAATATATATTCATCACCAGTTGTTGTGAAATATAAAGAATAACATATTCATATCTCATCACACAGACAATTCACATATCATCACACAATCTAGGGAATATCATCACACAAATCATGAACATATCATCATCAACAACTTCTTCAAAATTTTTTTGTAATCCCAGAAAAAAAAAAGAAAGGACTATTACATTAATAACATCACAAATCACAAATATATATTCATCATCAATGCTTGTGAAAAATAAAGAATAACATATTCATATACCATCACACATACTATTCACATACTATCACACTTAATAGGAGCATATCACCATATAAACCATGAACATATCATCATCAACAACTTCACAAAAAATCATTTTGTTTAATTTTCTCATCTTAGAATTAAACACATACCATTTTGTCATTGTCTTCTTACTTTACCAAACTCTCAACAACCTTACCCCTTCCAAATCCCCCAGACTTCTTTTCTCCCCTAACTTTCTTGTCCAATTCACTTGATCCCCAATTTGAGCAAATTGGGAATATTCGTGAATTTGCCCTCCGCACCTTGAACTCTATCCGGTCAAGGTAGCATAACTTCATAAAAGACCTTAATGTTAGTGAATTTTATTTCTTATTATTTTGTATCATATTATTTAATTAGTAATTCACATATGCTTACCATCAAGAATATTGCAGGTCCTGCAAATTTTTTTTTCAAAGTTGTGCTTGTCTTCCATTCCTCAGTTGATGAAATCAGGCAGTTGATCATAAAATGGCACCAGTTGAGATTCTTGATCTCATTCACATCTTGAAGGCACTTCAGGATCTTATAATTTGCTTTTCGATCCTGGTGTGACTTGAACATGCTAGTGACAACCAACACGACAAAGTCGCGTTTGAATTCATCACCGCAGTCAAGCCTTGTCTGCAGAGTCTCGACAATTTTAGATGTGAAAGGCGCAGCATTTGTAACTCCCCACCGCCTTTGCCATTCTTTTACAAGATTCTTATACTTGTCATCATCTTTTTTAGTACATGAATTGAAAAATAGAATTATTTAGGATACATAAGTATTATAGTGTAATTAATATAATTAATGTAAATAATTTAAAAATACCTTTTTCAGCTAAAGCTTCTGTGACAGATTTTTCCCCAATCGGCAAGTCAAAACAGAAACAACATCCTCCTCCTCAATCATTAACTCATCTCCCTCTAATCTAATCGAGCATCTGCAGTAATCGAACTTCTCCACCAGAAATGTTATCAACTCAACATGATTTTCTCGAGTTGACAGCTTCAACACTCCAGCAAATCCAGTCTCCTGGACTGCTACTTTTTGTTCATCAGTCAGATATTCAATTAGTTTGAAGAGAGGGTTAGGAGATGTCCTAAATCGAATATGGTCTTTTTTCAATTTATGAACAATTTTCTTCTTTTGAGGAGGAGGATTTGCTAGATCAGTTTTGGGTTTTCGTTTACGAACCTGCTGCAGCACAACCTGAAAAAATAAATAAAATAGACCATCACATATACCAACCACATACCATCTCATACACCAACTACATATAATCTAATACACCAAACACAAACAACCACATATCATATACACCAGTCGTATATCATCACATTCACCAATCATATATCATCCTATACACCAGCCACATATCATCACATACAGCAGTCACATATCATCATATACACCAATCACATATCATCATATACATCAGGCACATAGCATCATATATACTAACCACATATAGTAGTCACGTATCATTATATCTACTAGCCATATATTATCCTATACACCAACCACATACCATCATATACACCAACCACATACCATCACATACACCAACCACATATCATCTAATACACCAAACACAAACAACCACATATCACATACACCAGCCATATACCATCACATACACCAACCACATACCATCACATACACCAGCCAAATATCATCACATACAGCACTCACATATCATCATATACACTAGGCGCATATCATCATATATAATAGACACATATAGTAACCACATATCATTACATATACTAACCACATATTATCCTACACACCAAACACATATCATCACATACACCAGCCACATATCATCATATATACCACCCACATATCATCACATATAACAACGCATATCATCACATACACCAGACCCAGATAATAAACACACTCCATTTACATAACATCACACACTCCATTTACATATCATCACATGAACATGACAGTAGTGTATTAAAATTATTGATAAAAAAGTTTAACCTCAGCTAGTTTTATCTTTTCTTCATTCTCATTATTTTTGTCTTGCACTGGTGCAACCTGCATATGAGTGCATAACTATAACTGTGTTAATTTCAATTTGAAATATAAATATTATTTTTGTCAAAGTAGAAAAGTAATATAAATAGAAAACCTTTTCATTTTCGACAATTGTGTTTTATTCACAGTCAAAGTCTTTTTGCTATTATCCAACGTCGTCTCTCGGGCCAGTTCACTAACAACCTGATTCTCAACTTGCATTTCACAACCAGCTTTTTCAACGAATGGTGTAGCATCAGATGCTTGTACGAGACTTTTCTTCTTTCCAGCTTTCTTCTTTTTCTCCTGTTTTACCTTCTTTTCTGGAACATTATTCAGCTTTTTTCTTGTTTCGTATGTTTTCCTTTGCAGGTCTTCCTCCTGAAGAGTAAGCCATGTACCCAGTGGATTACCAACTAGTATTGGTATATCTAGTTGGACTGGAGGTACGGTTTGTGTTTTCTTTGTCATTTCTACAATTAAACACACAAAAGAAATAAAATAAAATAAAATAAAATATCATCATACATATCTTATACATATATCACACATATTTTCTCACACAATATGTAAATATCATTAGACATATGATTTACATATCATCATACAGAACATGAACATATCATTCCACGGAATATGAATATATCATCACACATAATGTGTACATATCATCATAAAAATCAATCAATATTTCCAGTAAAAATAATAAAAATTCACAAATGATATAACATTATACAAATTTTAAACATATGTACATTTTCTGTGTGATGAAAATCTTAAAACAAGAAACCAGCATATATCATCACACACATCATATATGTATTATCACACTGAACATAAAAATATCATCACACACATCTTATAAATATATCAAAAATAGTATGCAAATATCATACAGTATATGAATATATTATGACAAACATTCAAATATCATCATCCGAAACATGTACATATCTTCACAAACATCATATATGTATCATCACAGTAAACGTGAAAATGTCATCACACACATCATATACATATTTCACACATAATACGCAAATACCGTATACATATCATCACACAAAATATGCAAATATCATTACATAGTACATGCAATCATCAAAAATTACAGAATTTGAAATTAAACTAGGGAGTTTTAACAAAATCATAGAATCGATGGTTGAATCTAGAGTTTTAACCCTTGATTCAGAAGAATCGAAAGTATATATTTAAGATTTATTGGGGGTTTTGTGATGAATCACCATAATATGATGAAACGTCATCAATTTTACAAATGATATATCATCACTCAGATCTAGAACATATCATTAGATAGATCTTGCACATATCATCAAAAAGTAAATATAAAATCTTATCAAAATATGAAAATATAAAAATAACTCCAGTATAATTTCTGAAACATTAATAATTGATGTTCATTTATGAATTTAGTAAAGAAAAAAAGGAGAAAAGTTGGGGAATCTCACTAGTGGAAAAAAGTCGATTAGAGGCGGCGCATAAGTGACGGTTCAACGAGAAACCGCTGCAAAAGGTGCAAAGGTAGCTTTTGTTAGACAAGAACCGTCACTTATGAAAAAAAATTAAAAAAAATCGAGTCCGGGTGGCAGTTATTGTATTGCAACCGCCGCCAATAACATTATAAGCCGCGGTTTCTTTTGAAACCGACACTTAAAAAAAAACAATCGGGCAGCGGTCCAAGGGGGAAGCGTCACCAAAAACTCACCGGGTGGCGGTTCTTTAAGTAACCGCCACTTATAGAGCGCCTCAAATTCTGGATTCGGGCTTCGCTTATTTGGAGAACCATCACCAATATCTCCAGACTCTTTTGGCCACGCTTCCAACATAGAACCGTCGCTTATAATATACACATTACCGTCGCTTATAATCAAACAATTTCAATCCCGCAGCCCCAAAAATTAGACCTTCAAAAATCTGTCGGGAAAGCTTGAAATTTCTTCTCGAAAATTTTCCAAACTCGTTTCACCTCCATTGAAATTAATTGGCCCTTGAATTAACTTAGACCTTGAAATCGAAGAAATTCACACCTACAATTACAGCGCTTCAATCTTGAGTTTTAGTCGAATGCTTTGGTGGTAAGTTCCTTGCTTTGAACCTCGATTTTATGTTTTTTCTTCATGTTCTATAGTTCCGCGTATATTTACATATGAATAGGTTGAACCAGCAATTTGAATTGAATATATTTTGCAGATGAATTAATTTTGGTTAATTTTTATAGGGATTTAACTATTTCCCTAAACCCTAGGTCCTGTATTTACAGATTTTGAGCTTTTTATTTCTTCATATACACAATTTTATATTTGGGTATTGATGTTTAAGTTGAAGGAGTATAAACAACCATCGAAATCGGCAATTTCAGCAATTTGCCCTCATTCTGCGTCAGTGGTCATCAAGTGTAAGGAACCTAAAAATGAACATCTATGTTGCTGGATTGTTGTGTATACTTTCTGTATTTCATGGGAACTGTGTACTTTTTGTATACAGATTTGAAGATTACGCTGCATGTGTTTTGTTTTATATTTTGTGAAAGTATATAGGATAGTAAAATGCAATGTCGAGGCTAATCATTTTTAAATTAAATATTAATATAAGGGTTTCTATTTTTTAGCTGGGAAACCACAAGATTGACACGGCGTAATAACCATTTTTGGGAAAATTAATGAAGCAATCGAATCAGATACACGTCCATACTCTTCGCTAGAGATCGGTTGAAATTGACCTCTATTTCCCAGCAGGAAAACAGGGGCAAAAACCAATCTTTCTGGTGAGATCGACGTTCTATCTATTATTTGGATATATTTATATACATGTGTGTTTAATCTTATTTTTGTACTTTTATTATCTTTCTGGGTGGTATTGCTATTAGTAGATTGTACGTGGATGTGAAATAATAATTGATTAATGGTAGTTAATGACTAATGCAATATTGTACGCACACCATATATAGTTTTGTTTTTGAAATGGTTGTTTGCTTAAGGAGCTACAAACTTTGGGTGATTAATTAGCTTAAAGGTTACCCCTTCAAATCTTATTTGTTAATAAAAACTGTTAATAAACATCTATGTTGCTGAACACATCTATGTTTGTAAACTTATTATTCTGCAAATAATAAGAAAGAAGAAATCAACACATTAGTGCAATGGAAGTTGTAAATTTTTAGGATGTTGCAACCATCGAAGAATTAATAATATTGTATTAATTTACAACCATAGAAATCAACACATTACTGCAATGGATGTTGCCACACATCTATGTAAACTTTCGAAATCTGAGAGCACTATTTACAGGATCGTTGCAACCATCAACAAACGATCTTGTAAACTTATTTCGAAAGTTTACAAATATAGATTTTACCTAAATCAACATCTATGTTGTTAAACATCTATGTAGCATCGTTCCTACACTATTGTTAATAAAAACATAGATGTTCGTTTTTATTTCATGAACCTGTGTACTTTCTGTATACAGATTTGAAGATTATGCTGCTTGTGTTTTTTGGGATTTGAAGATTATGCTGCATGTGTTTTGTTTTAGGTTTTGTGAAAGTATATAGGATTGTAAAATGCAATGTCGAGTTTTTAAATTCAATATTAATGTAAGGGTTTCTGTTTTTCAGCGGGGAAACCACAAGATTGACACGGCGAAATAATCATTTTTGGCAAAATTAACGATGCAATCGAATCAGATACACGTCCAGAATCTTCGCTAGAGATCGGTTGAAATTGGCGTCTATTTCCTAGTAGGAAAAAAGGGGCAAAAGCCTATATTTCTGGTGAGATCGACGTTCTATCTCTTATTTGAATTTATTTTATTAATGAATTTGAAAACTGGTGATTCTCTGTGATGGAATATGGAATTAGTAATTGTTTGTTAGTACAAATGCTACTTTTCATGTTAGTTATCTGTATAAATGCTGCTTTTCATGTTAGTACAAATTTGAAAACACCTTTATGCTGCTTTTCATGTTAGTACAAATGCTGCTTTTCAATTTGAAAACGGATGTGGTGTTATTATCTGTATAAGTTATATTTCATGTTAGTACAATGTTGTTTTTCTTTATAGTTGGTGATTAACATTGATATATTGATAAGACTTGTGATTTGTGCTCTTTTGTTTTTGAAATGGTTGTCTGCCACTGAATGAGTTGAAAGAGGGGTGATTTTTAAGAATCAGTCAATTATTTTATGGTGACACGTATGGAATCTAAATGCATGGTGAGATTTTCTAGATGTATATATGTTTTCTAGATGAGAGTCTGTGATCATGACATGAACCATATAAATGAGAAGAGCCAGAAAAGAAGAATTTGTTTTCTTTATGAACAAACAACTATTCTAATTTTGAGAATACAACTACAAATATCAAAGTTACATTCTCTAGTCTGAGAACTTTATCATATTTCAATTTGAGAAATTGAGAATCAGGTGATCCAAACCCTCAATCTAGTAAAGATATTTTCCCTTTTAAATTACTGAAAAACACAAATATGATTATGCACATTCAGTGAAAATATTCCACTGAATGATAGAATAAAATAGAAGGGTCACTTTATCAGAAGCTAAGTTACATATATTCAAAGTTAATACAGAGAAAGAATGATTGGTCTCCAAAGAGAGAGAGAAAGAAACAATTGCAGCAAACAAAATGCAGCTATACAAAATCAATAAGTTTGTTAGTCATCAGTGTTTCAAACCCACATATAAAAACTTTAAAGTGAGATTTATAGCCTAGGATTTTATCCATCAGCCCATTAATGAATACAGGTCTGACAGAGTTAAAGTAACTCAATAAAGTTCCTGCAGTTCTTGACACT
Organism: Phtheirospermum japonicum; assembly: GCA_014905375.1. Classification (NCBI taxonomy): domain Eukaryota; kingdom Viridiplantae; phylum Streptophyta; class Magnoliopsida; order Lamiales; family Orobanchaceae; genus Phtheirospermum; species Phtheirospermum japonicum. The sequence goes on along the minus strand of BMAC01000021.1, from coordinate 2,241,446 downwards.
CGGAGAAAACTGCAGCTAATCATTTACCTTAAGCCCCATACGTTATTCGTTCTTACCAATAAAGTTTATTTATAAATTTCACATGTTTAATCTTAGCTTACATCAACTATATTTATATTTATTATCTTCAGATGTCGCCAATTTTTGAGGACCTTAATTGAATAGATTACAACTTTTGTTTTTCAAGTTTTAGAAGAAAAAAATGGTACCTAAAGATTAGTCAAAAAGTCTTCAGTACTAGTTATTATGTTTTTGTATTTACATGCATAGATAACTGCATGTGAAAAGCTGGGTAACAATTAACTAAACAAAGAAAATTTCAGAAGATGCAAGTGATAGTGATATCTAACAAATAGCATTCTACTTTAAAAATTATGAAAATGAAAAAACTATAACCATTAGTGTAATATTGGTGAGAATCTACTATAACCTTTTATAGTATTATTTGTTAGTATCTGAAATGGGAATCTACTATAACCTTATTTAATTCTTTATCTTGGCTTTTTTTTTAATACTTAAATTTACCCTTGCAGGCCTCCAAAATGCTGAATAATAATTATAAGTAATCAAAGAGCAGTACAAGCTTACAAAGGTTAACCACCTTTGAAAATAATAACTATCAATGATAAATAAGAACTATTTTATTCAAACAATACACAAAAATTACTCCTTATTCCTGAATAATCTGTTTTTATCATCAAGAATAAGAGAAATACAAAGGCCTCAACTGGATATTTGACTGCTTATGAATTACTAGCATTATAAGATGAAGTAATAGAATAAGATATTACAATAGAATCCACTTAACTTTTCATTATTATACAATGTACACACTATTTTTAACTCTTATAATATAACAAGGTAAAATATAAGATATTTGAACTAAATATTAGTATCTGATATTAAAAGGTGTCCTTTACTGTATTAGTTAGCTTTCTAAGTGCCAATTATTCTGTTTGGAAGAATACTAAGCCGTTTGTTGAGTGGCTCCAGAGTGCTGAGTCGGAAAGTGAGGAGGAATAAAGATGGTTTGAGTTTTATTGGGATTTGTCGTGGCTTGCTTCTTGAATAACAGAGCACTGTATTTGGATGCCTAGTCACATTACAGTCTCTGGTCTTTTCTCCTTTTTTTTTTTTGCTATTGCATTTTCTATTTTGTGTGTTTTTATGATAATGCGTTGTCTGTCGGTTCTATTTTATCCAACTTAATGAGAATAATTATGTTTCTATTGGTTTCTTGTAAGTTTGATTATTTATGGCTGTTTTGTATGAGAATA